>JAYMSE010000010.1:0-123900 GCA_036897945.1 Silene undulata | reverse complement strand
TCAGAATCAGAAGAGGACTGATTGACGAAAAAAATCAAAGAATACGGTCTTTTTTCGTTTGATTGCCAGTTCCCTTAATAAAGGGCATTTTTTGAGCTTCACATTTCAAAGAATACCGCGTTTTCGTGACTGAAGTCCTTTTTCACTAGTGAATCGACATTTTCCATGATAGAATTTCAGTGAAACCTGTGTTTTTTCGTTTGATTGCCATTTACCCTCAGAAATTGGAAAAGAAATGACAACTTTTAAAGAAACCGGGCATTTTCTGACTGAAGTGCTTTTGACTTAATAAGCACACTTTTTGAACGAAAGATTTGAATCAAAGCGGGAATTCCGCGTTTGATTGCCAGTTCCCTTAATAAAGAAGAAAATCGGGTATCACATTTGAATCAAACCCGCGTTTTCGTGACATAATGCCATTTACCTTCAGAAATAGGAAAAGAAATAAAAAAAAAAAAAATCTTTTTAAAGAAAGCGGGATTCTCCTTCTTACCTCAATCTCGGCCAATATAGGTATATTTTTTTAAGGATAAATTTACCAATTAATTGCTAGGGCTTCAGACTTAAGCCCGTGCATTCTTAACAACTGGAAAAATACATTGATTTCTTTCACAACATCCAATTCTTAGCTTCCTCACTTCTCCTTTTAGTCGAGTCTCTAAAGAGCTTTCGTATCCTTGTTCTTACTTATATGTGAGCTATTTCATAGCATTCTTTCGCTCGCTCCAGCGCATTATAAAACCGGGAGAGTCTTTCCGGGCAGTCGTCGCGCCTCTTACTTTTTTTTTTCTCTAGCCAAGGGAGCTCGTGCCGTGTGCTTCGTTTCGTATACTTCACTCGTTCAATATTGATTTAGAGTTAGCATGTGAAGAGAGAATCTCATATCTATCGATTGTGGGCCGATCATTTGAAAGACTAATACGCTTTCGTGCCCGTCAAAAGGATTCCTCACGAGTGGGCTTGGGGGCTAAGAGAGTCTTTCTTTTTACAGTTGTTGCCGACAATGAGTTTCCTTGGGTCAACCCTTTCAATAGAATTGGAATATCATTGGAATCATACAATATTGACATCAATATTGGTAGAATTTTATCCTTGATTAGGTTGAAATTGGGGGTCGAAATTCCTTTCTTATCTTAATACCGGGATCAAACTCTGCTTTATAAACCTACCTTTCTGACTTATCCCAGGCTTTTGGGCTAACCTTAACAGCATGAAAAGAAAAATAGACTCTCGCTCCCTCATGGTGATTGGACGAATCACACGAAACCGAAGCATGAGAAATAATTAGAAGCTGGAGCATGTGCCTTGACAGGACGAGTTGACATAAAATAAAAAAGTATTCCCGAGCTAAACCACTTGCATCTTTAATGGCAGCGGAAGCTTTGTCAAGAGTTGTTTTCCCCTTGTATAATTTAAAATGAGCCCGCTGGCGAGAGGTAACGAATGGGGCATGGTAGCGGATATCAATCAGTACGAGACGCGGTCGACTATTTCAGATTTCAAATCAACAGATTAGACCCTGTTCAGACGACTGTTAAGGTAAGGAGAGGCTGTCAACTGCAGAGTTTGCCGGATCAAGCGGTTCAATTGGGAATTAGCTTTACGATCCTAGGTCACGTGCCGTTGATGCAAAATAAAATTAATTTAAAGGATTAAAGTCGGCGAAAGCAACATGAACTTGTGAAAAAGCATATGAAAGGGCATAAACTTAAACAGGAGCCCCTGTTCGGACTCATCAAACAGAGATTCCTCTTTTCTTTCATTTAATAATAAAAAAAAAAAAGCCGAACTGTACTCAAGCCACAGAAGGAGTCTCGGAAGCAGATTCAAGAGAACACGAAGCAGTTCCACAAGAGGATCGATCCGGATTCAGTGGAATCATTATCTTGCGAAAGACAAAAGTAGTATGCCTATTCTTTTATTTATGAATATAAAAGAGAATTAAACTGGAGCCTTTGGTCGGTCAGGTTTCAATTACCTTGTTGAAGCCCGGATCGAATAAATATTATTAGAACTACCGCTTAAGCCTTTCTGTCGTTGCCCTTTTCCCCCCTTTCTTAGGATAACTCTTGACTACTTGTGCTCTTTCGATTTGAAAGGATTTAGATGAGCATCTGAAACCAATAAGAATAGGCATCAAAAACCCCGGGGATCACAAACAATATATTATTTTCGTTGACTTTTTCATTCCTTTAGAGGCATAAACACAAGGACTACGTCCCCTTTTCCACTTTGTATGCGCGAAACATCATAATTAGCCTTATCGGTGTAATAAACCCCTTCGTAAGATGATTCAAAGTCTTGTTTAATAATAGGGAATAGAGTGAGAGGATCTTTCTCCGGCTGTTGATGTAGCGAGCCTGTTCCTGCGATTGGATGACTGATTGATCACTGACTATCTCGGCAACATTTTCTATGCAGCGGGACCCCTAAAGGGTGTATTTTTTTTTTTATTAACAACAAAGTAGACTGATGACGTTAGGTGCTTTACCAGCTATTCCTGCCTTATAAGCGGGACAGTTACCACTTTACCGAGTCTAGCTCCTTATCCCTCCTCAAACTTTTTCAGTTTTATTTACTCGTTCGGTTTTGGAACGACCTTAAGAAGAAATCCATCCTGGGGTAAATTCAGCCTACCTTTTTCTAGAAGAACTGGGCCCTTAGCTAACTGGTGGTGAATAGACTTCAAGGATACTTTAATGAGTAAAGAAAAGAGGAATAGAGCTTATGTTAAGCTCTACCCTACAGAACAAGAATTCTTTTAATTATATCTTTCTTTTCTTTAAGCAAACAGTTCGCATGAAATAAATTCCAGGAATCTCTGATCTTGCAATTGGCTTTCAACATAAGTGGGATAATTAAAAAAATCTAATTGGGCAAAGCAAAACAGGCGTAGCAAGCTCCCTAGCAACAGGGACTATACCAGCAGCTGCTTTACTACCAGCAACCACCTAATTTATTCCGTATGACCTTATGAAGTCCCGAAGCGAGAGGTTAGAGAAGGAGTAGGATATTTCGCATGCAGTCTTTGACTTACACCGATATCCAAAGTTAACTTTAGTAGACTTGAGAACAGAACCCAATTGAGAAACCAAGCAAGATAGGTGTGCTGCCGACCAGATGGAGCCCGGGGTAGAGTATGAAACTTCATTCCGAAGGTGTATTCTTGGGCTTATACATAGCATTTCAGTTTGAGATCAAATGAGATCAACAACTAGAAGGTAAGATATTATGAGGCGTTATAAAGATATGTAGTGAGTAGAGTATACGAAACGGACGGGTGTAGCATACCTCGAAATGTAAGTGAAAGTACCCCATCGCATACCCTAGATCAAAGTTTTTAAGTAAAGCCGCACCTCGAAAGTCAAGTTTAGTAAGCTATGTCTATACGAGACCAAAAGAGGTTGAGTCTGGAACGTGAGGAAGTCCCAGTTTAGTGCGTGTAAGCGTTAAGGATTTCCCGGGAGCCAAAAAATGACTAAATGGTACAACGCCCTATCCCTAATGCTATGATCCGCCAATAGATAAGTGAAATTCCTGTTCAGAAAGATCTCTTAAATAAGATTTCTTTTTTAACTTTATTTTAGCCTTCCTTGAAACATAAGATAGCATGGAACTAAATAAGCCCCCAAAGAAAAAAGAAGTCCAACCGACCTATAGCTAACTGGCTGTGAGGAAGAAAAGAGCTCAGATGCCCTTTTTTGTTTACAGAAAACACGAAACAAGACCCATTAGAGGGTCATATTATCTATAAACGTGGCTTTTTCCTATATCTCATCCACGGCCCATGCTTCCTTGGATTCCACATCGACAATTGAGCCAGTCAGACGACTACACATAACAAACCTTACCATTAAACCGAACACCTTGATACCTCAAAAAGCAAAAGAAAAAAACTACAAAAACACACTTTAGAGCCCAATACAGATAGAAAAATGCAGCACCCCCTATCGTATAGAAACAGCTGGATGACATGCCTTAACGAGAGCGATCCAGTTGACAAGAAGGCAATGGTTGTTGGATTTGTCAATAAGCGCGCCGATGTATTGCCCCGAGCAAACACGGGCGTGAACCTTCATGTAGGATCTGGTGTAGCTAGTTACTGTTCTTTGGGTACCGGAGCAGCTCGTTGGAGGGGCGCCGGAAGGGTTCATGTTGCCGGGCGCGTTAGTCTTCGCATACAGTACCCGGATCTAGGGCCTAGCTTACCTAACTACGTCGACCTGGGGGACCGGGCGGAATGAAGGGAACGCACACTACCTAGACAAGGAGAACCCTTGGATTACTGATGGCGTGTGCAAGCGACCAATCGAGGTTATACTGCATAGTCATATGAGGCATCCGAAGAATAGAGAGTTTTTATTTTACTAAAAAATTTATTTTTCGCACCCTTATATGCAACCAAGGGGGGGAGAGAGCCCTCGTTCGCGGGGAGGTGGATGAATCAAGGAATTAGATTAGTAGAAGGAATAGCTGTTAGATGTACTAATTGTGGGGGTCTTTATTGGATTACACCTAATACTCGATATACTCTACACCTTTTGTAACCCTGTACTTATTTATAGTGTTTTTTTTAGCGTAAGACGCGTGGTTGAAATGGTTCTTTCTGCTCTTTTCTGACCCCCTTTATGACATTCCGATGTAGATCCTGGGTTTCATCCTCCTCGTCTTTAAGGCTCAGGATTGTAACTGCTGTTGAATAAGTCTGGGCCTATTCGTGAGGTAAGGTAGCGTGTAAAGAGTGCAGAGCGAGTGAAGCCCCCTCTTATTTGAAGACGAGCTAGTCTTTGGTTCGATCAGTTTTAGGGATGTGTTGTAGTCGCGACCCTAAAAAATTAAAAGATTCGATGCGATAGGCAATTACCGAGCGGATGCCAATAAGACCGAGTACCGGAGTAGGAAGAAGATGCAGCAGGCACAGGCGTAAGACCCCTTTTGGGGTTCGTAGCTGTTGACGGCGAATCGTTTGAAGTTGAAGCGGCTGCTTTTGATGATCCAGGTTTTAGCATGTTGGGTCACATCCATCCGTATTTTAGCGGTGGAAGAAAGCTCTCAGCATGACAGGTAAGTTAACATTTGATCGGGAGATTTAGTCAGTAAGCCTTCCCTAAGAGAGTATTTCGGGCTAGAATTCCCGAATACTTAATGTTGGTATGCGGCAAAGGAATGAACTTCCCTTTGTTGTCTAGTTTGATAATAATACTGGTCAAAGCGGGTCACATTATACCCTGTCCGAAGTCGGTTAGACTATTATATAGATAATAAAGCCCGTTTTTGATATAAAAGCATTATGTTGAGAAAGATTCTGTTTTTGGTGCACAGACTTTTATCTAGAATGAAGGGAGGTATATTTTTCCCTCCTTTCAGTAGGGAAGCTAACTACTTGAGCTAGCAATTTAACAGGAGAAAGAGGAGTATACCCGCTCTAGGCATAGTTAAGGGCCTTGCTACTATGGCATCTTGTTCTCTTGTACAAACAATAATGAAATGATAGGAATGCCCTTTCCCCCCGCATAGTGGGGAGCGATCCACCGGCTTTAACTGATTATGGTAGTGGTTGACGGGTCCTCTAACCTTTGGGTACCAAGTAAGACTTGAAATCTTCTTTTTGTTCGCTTGGGAGTGAGGAATCTTCACCCCGCTTTCGGCATACGTAAGCAGCTTTATTTATCGCTTCATTCTTTCGCCAGCAAACTCGCCTTGGAACTTCGCTCGTTTCATCAGAAAGAGCTCTTTGGAGTATAAGAAAAGACGTTTAAGATACTTCATGTTTTGGGCTAACAAAGCTAGGAAGTAAGCGTTACGGGTTTCATAAACAGCCATACGAACTTTCCCTTGATTGGCTTTGGACGGATCACTTGGGCCAACGGAATAGGTAGCTAGAGGGCGTGCCTTTACAGGACTCGAACGAGAGGACATATCTATCCTTGGCCTTATGCTTGGATTTAAGCCCTCACGAAAGAGAGTAAGCTCATCCCATTCTTGCTTGTTCGGGGTTGGGTATTTTGTTTTATTAATAAGAACCAACAAGGGGGAATGGGATCAGATATGAAGGAAATTTAATTTCATTTTTCCCAGTTGATAAAGGCAGTTGAAGCTGGTCCTGGTTACGCCGGTTGGAATGCGAGGGCTTATAATGCATATCCGCGGGGGGAGTGCTGGCCTGTAGATCGAAGACTTCTTTTGGATACCTGAAAGATGAAGGGCTTTGCCCCCAAATAATCCCTATGAGGGACTCGTTTTCCTTGTTTTCTTCGTCTAGAAAGTAAGAGCTGGCTCGTTTCGCTAACAGCCGGTGGGCGCGTTGCAAGGGCTCGTTACACGCATTTCAAGCTCCTGTAATAGTTAATTACAAGTATAAGGTCCGAACAACTTACTCTAAGTGAACAACAAGAAAGTAAAAATTCAGCCAACTATGGGCAATGCATATCTATCATATGATCTTTCTCGAATAACTTTTTAACAGAGGACATGACTAACACAGCTAGAGCAGTAGATGCGATGCCACCAAGCCCTTCTCTGAGAACTACTTACTAAAATGTGTCTTGTATTATGTATTTGATCCTATGTTCTATTCTCAACAATTCCCATGTTATTTTGTTTTTATAGGTAAAAGAAAAGAGACTCTCTCGCTAGGTAAAAATACTTTTAAACTGCTGTAACCGATCCTGCGAGCGATTATATCCTACATTTTTGTTTTAAATAAGCCGTTTCGGATCTTGCTACCTACATACCCAAGCACACCTGGAAACCCTGTCCTGTCTTTAATATAAGAGAGGGATTACACCCAATTAAAAATGTCATCCTCTTACCTACACTCCCGTTTCGCTTGCAACGCGTCTCTCGAATGCTGGCAAAGTCCTGTGCTGTGCATCCTCCTGGTACGGGACATAGGCTCTGTAAACGGCCTTAAGAACTAAATTCAATAGGTTAAAGATGGGCCCCGACTGCGCTACGCTAAGAGCGAAATCGCTTGTCCTATGAATCTTTAACGCTTATAAGCACCTATAATATAAAATAAAGGGTGTTCACATTTTAAGAGGGGAGGTTTCCTGCACCCTTTAAGCTGATAGGAACGAAACGAGCGTATTTTATGAGGATAGAATTGAGCATAGAATATTCCAAGAGATAAGTGTGCTCAGATTGAAGTGAGCGAGCCAAAGAGCCATGGTTATCCGCCCCAGTTTTGGGGGATAAAAAGGGTACTCCAAAAAGGGGACTTTACTGTCTTTGGTTAGAGCAGTTCGGCGGAATGCCCCTGCTTATAATTAAAATACTAGTATGTTGGCATGCGGCTCTGAGAAAGATGTTAACAAGTGGTGCGAGCATCATAGTGTAAGGAGCGCAGGGTTATAGTAGGCTCTTGATGAGTATGCTGGGTCGGGGAAAATACCCTGTCTTTCCGATCTTCCCCTTTTTAATGAGAAAGATCCCAGTTTTTGACAACAAAGGATATGCTTGATGTCCTTCCTCTTTTCTTTAATTGGTAACAGTCTTTCTTTGTGGCATTATGAAATTGAATGACCATTTCCATCGTATAAGCTAGAAATGAGGTTGAATCATACCCTTGCTTGGCTTTTCAAAAGGAAGATGCTTATACTCTTTAATCACATTGGCTTCGCGCTTATAAGTTCAGTCCAAGGCTAACTGAAAAATTGAGACTTTTAATGTAAGGAGTAAAGTCATAAGAAGAGGTCAAGTCTCTTACCCATTGAAACCTCTTTGACTGATGGGTGGTTAAACAGAATTGTGAATCTCATTCCCCCGGTCATCAAAGATCTTCCTTGATCTAGATGAGGATTAGCCAATTCCTCTGAGCAAGCGTAGCCTCGTTTCTAACTTCTGATGATTCTGAGAAAATGCCAAGGATTAAAGAATGATAACGATTTTGATCTTTAAGGACTGTGGAGTCTTCTCAATATTGAGCGAGATCGCCTATAATTAACAAGGATTGACACAAGTCAAATTGCTCATTAATTAGGAAATGGAATTCTCTTTTCCATTTCCTCCGTAAAAGACGTGCCAGCATTCCGCTCGCCTTATTATTAAAGGCATGGAATCCTCGTGCAATCACATAAACATTTTTCTTTATCGTGGAAAGAACCCTATTTTACTCGTCCACTAGTGGATAATTTTTCCATTTGTTGTTTCGGGCCTGGCCCTGGATCCTATCGTATTCTCGGCATTTTTGATCTTGCTTGCCACCCGAAGGAGAGCCCACCAATAGCTTGCTATAAAGAACCTCTCCCGATGTTACGAGGTCTGACAGAGCCTAGACTGCGGTCGTTCCCTATCGCATTCGCTCGAGCTTTTAAACTCGGGGACTGGGAGAAAGGGCCTAAAGGGTACTCGACTGTACAGGAGAGGGTTAGGTCGAACCAAGAAATTCCCCCCACTTACCTCTCAATCTTGCTTTGGTCCAATTCTAAGAAGAAAGAGTCAAAAGCAGTACAGCATGTTGAAGAGTAAATGGCCCCAGGAGTTGAGGAAATAATGATTGGTCAGTACCTTCCTTTCCTTTTCCTTTATTCATTGTATGGTGTGTGATAATGATAAGTGGAAGAAACGGGCTGAGCTAAAGGAGTAGTTTGGAGGGAAACTAACTAGATTGATTAGTCTATAAATGAATCTTCTACCCCGGAATTTTTATACATCGAAGCAAATCCCAAGCAAGTCAAAAAAAAGAAAGGGGATAAAGCTCTGTTTAAAACCATACTTTAGTATAGTACTAGAGCCTTGGAAAGGACCCGCCCTTAGCTTAAGCTTAGCGTAGTAAGGCTTTCAATCCTTGTGCTTCAGTTCAGAAGACCCTTTCTGATCCAAGTTTTATTCCGCCTCGTATTTAGCTGCAATCTCAGTATAATCAGAGGCTTACTCTGCTGAGGCTTACTTAGACCCAGCCTTTTCTAAGCCTCATTCTAGTCAAGAAGTCAATGCATTAATTCTCGTTGCAGGGTGGGAATTAACTGGCTAACCTATTTATATGGCAGTACGATTCGATCTCAATATCGTATGGAAAGGCTGATCATAAACCCGCTCAAGAAGCAGCTGGGCCCCATTTGCCTCAGACACATTCTACATCTGATTCTTTAGCATTATAAAACATTACTGAGGGGGCTTGTCCCTACTTGCCCAATTACTTTGACGAATGTCTTTCCTGCAACCTGCAAAGAAGGTAAGGCTGATCTTAGAGTACAGTCCGATCATATAATATAAAATAAAGATTTTGGGGGCCCAACTCGCCTTTGGGGGTTTGAAAGCCCAATTCCAGGATTGAAATGAAATCCACATACTTCAGTCAAGTTTGATGCTATTTATCATCGTAAAAAGCAGACTTTGGTCCTGCCTCACTCAATAGAAAGAAAAAGTCACATGCTCTTCCAGCAACCGCGCCTGAATCCGGATTATCTGGTCCAGGCTACGCAATACGAAATTTCAGCCGAAGCACAAGTCTTGATGTTAAGGAAGTCGTCAGTCAAGTAACCAGGAATGCTCATCGAGAATGCTTATTATATTATGATATTATGATATTGCTAATTTGACTAGAAAGATTAAATGAAAAAAGAAGCCACCCAGCTTGTGCATTTGAAACCAGCCATAAGTCGTCCAGACGAAATCGAAGCATTTGCTGATGAAAAAGTTGAAGAAGCATTCTATTTTTATTGTTTGTTATTGTTACGGGATAAATATAAAGAATTAGAAGCTGGCTTATCTCGAGCCAAGTGTCTTTGCTCGACTATAACTATATATAAAATATAAAGATATAAAGGATAGGAAAACTGGCTCTAGTTATACGGGAGAGGGATGAAAGACTCGGCATAAGTCGTCCAGACGAAAACTGCTAAGGTAATTTATATCTAGATCAGCGAGTGAAGAGCGAGCCAGTTGTTAATGGGATAAGGCCCGAAGGTTCTTTAGAGCTCAAACGCAAACTAAAATAAGTGGGGGCAATGCACAGCAAGTAAGGTTTATGCTCAGGGAAAAGTGAAGAAACTTTCTGCTTTATGATTAACGGGTTTGATTATACCAATTCCACAAAACAAGCTTTCTAAAGATAGAATAAAAAAATACTCCTTTTGGTTTGGTATGTCCAACTGTGGTACAATTGACCACATATCTCCGCGAAGGAGGGGTCAAAAGTTGCCATTTAATGGTGTTTTTCGTCATTCGAAAAAATTTTGGCTAATTTTTTATTAATTCCATAGAGTATGAAGTACCATCTTTTCACTGAAAAATTTAGAATAAGATGCTTGCTATTGGTTGGTAGGGCGGATAGCCTTTTGAATTAGAGATTTAACAGCGGCACGAAACCCTCAAGTAATGCATGCTTACGAGATATAATTTCTTCAATAATAATTAGAATTCATAGTAAGGATATGAAGGACGTATTCCAGCAGTTAGCGAGTGGAGACATACTATAGCTATGGAACCCCAGCCATGGGACATATCACAGCAAGCAGGGCGTTTGTGTGTGGACATGCAGTAGGCAAGCTCCTTTACTCTCAAAAGTTATACCAATGACCTTTAAAAGCGGGTCACGTAAAGATATGTTGGAGGAGGGGTCCCCCCTTTACAGAGGTACCAAATCCGGAGTTTCCTTAAAAGAAAGGACCTCCGGAAACGATTGGAGTTTTGGGGCAGAAATCCTTTGAAAAGTACTAATAGGTATCAAGTGATACTGTGCTTGCTCTGCATGTTATTTTAGGCTAGAAAGCCTTTAATTTACAATACACAATCAGAGGACATATCCCGACGAATCATCGCTCGCATGGCCCGGCTTTCGCGCATTAGTTTTTACGCCACGCCAAGGAGTGGAACTAGCTAAGTATGGGTTGGATGGCCAGCCAGTGTGCACTTCTTTCATTCTGTAATAAAGTGTGCGGTTCGCGAATCCCCATTTCGTCAAAGTGTCCACAGAAGCAAGGAGTATGCCCGTGTGTTTCAATGAGAACACTGAAAACACAATGTTTTCTCAAAGGACTACCCCGAAACTACCTTTTAAATAAATTTATTAATTTAATTTTATGAGTTTGCTTTTCCCGGGGTATAGCTGGTAAATCTGGTAATTTAAGAAATAGAATACCATCCCGAGGGGTATCAGACGCGAGGGGTCTTTTTAATCACTTGTAGAGTCTGCAAACGGCCTTTGGCTTTGTTTGCTTCATGAATAAGCCATCGATCAGTCCTCTTCTTTTATGTCGGAAGGGTGCGAAGCAGGCTCGCATATTTATAACAAGAAAAGAGAGCAAGGGAGGCTAACAAGAGGAGGAATTTAGTTTCTTAAGATAAGAATAGACGCGAATTAATGAGTTATTTTTACTGGTCAAACAGAATGAAGGCAGGTAAGGGCGAAATGGGCTTAAGAAATTCTCTCATGAGTGGTCATATCATAGAATGGTAGGTTTGCCACGTTAGCGCAGAATCCCGGAAACCTCTTTAAAATGATTCCTCGCGCTTTGAAAGCTTTTCCCGATGAAGTGGAAGCCCGAAAATAAACCTGCGCCAATTCTTTTTTTTATTCTTGTCGCATTCATATTAAAGTATGTATCAAATGTGTTTTTGACAAAAAAAGAAAAGTATAAAATAGATTTATAAATCGTTACGAATTAGCTTTATCTTTCTTTCAGGAGATTTCAAGTTCCAATCCGATTAATGGGTCCTTTTCTCTGCTCGACGGTAATAGGTTTATGATGAGTGCTTTTAGGTTTTAGCGCACGAATTCAGATTAATAGTAAGTTTTGGGTAAATCCTATTGCCTAAAGCTAAGGCTTATTGAAAGAGGTATGTTCCTACCGTCGTTCTATTTTATTCTACTTTACCACGTAAGTACCTCTGTTCGATATATGATATATGACTCCGCGGAAACCTTGTTCAAACTAAAAAGAGGTTGGCCGGCGACTTAACCTCCTTCTGAGCTTAGAAATGAAACTCGCAATAAAAAAGTTTGCCTTCTTGCTGTTTGACTCTATTTTTTTTTTATCACCCATATGCTTGCTTTATTGGAATATTTCTTTTTTCAGAGGGTCAGAAGACCCGGCCGAGGCTGAGACTAGACCATCCACCGATGATTCTGCTGACCAAACATTCGAAGACAAAGTTAGAGAAAGAGAAGTAAATGTTCTTGAAACCAATGAAGCTGCAGATGATGATCTTGGAAAGGTTTTACCAAAGAATATTTATAAATATTTGTCTATCCAATTAAGGAACTTTCAAGTTACCTATAACGAAGGATATGCATGAGTCCACTGTCTAAGAAAGCTAGTAGTGGATGAAGTCTATGCTGGAAGCTGCACTAAAAGACGAAGCATTCGCTGATGAGAAACCCCATTTCTATAACAATAAGACGTAGGTTTGCCAGTACCACCGGGAATATAACTAGACGTAGGTTTACCAGAACAACAGCCAGTAGACAGAGTCTTTACGGGGATTGGTGCTCCAGTTGTAACTGTTGAAGCTGCAATTTTAACTTTGGCTGATTATAGAGCAGAGCAGGGGGTTTGGGGCAACTTTCTTTTATCCCCCTTACCTTGTAAAAAAATTCTTCATTTACACGAGTGTCTATACACTTAAAGAACACTAGAAAAGGGAGGAGATCTTGGTGATCGGCCAGGTGCTACAATAGTCAAAGTTATCTTATCTATCTTTTAAAAATGGCGGGTAGAATGGATCAGACGGGTATGACGAGTCAAAAGATGACGATGATCGGGCTTTCTACTTTCCTTTCTTCTTCTAAAAACTGGAAATCCTCTGGATCACATCCGGATTCAGTTGACAAGCATTTGTGTTTATGTTTGCGGTACTTACTTTAACTTTAAGTAGTGAGAGAGTGGTATTTCCACAATAACAGGAGTAAGTTGCTCCACCGGATCCACCAGATGGCGCAATCGAAACATCTGATCAAGTAGAACCATCCGATTAAATCTCAAGTGTAGCCGGCGTAGAAGTCCTAGTTGAGCCAATAGAGCCTGTCTAACCCAATATGGGCTATTCATATTCGAACATTTTATAATATTGATTGAGACTTCGACAGTTCCAGCTGGAAACTTAGGCTTTTATTATATACTTCATTGCTATTGTATTGTTTTTCCTTTACGGATTGACTTGGCAACACCCACATAAACTACTCATCGAAAACGGAACGCGGTCTCGTCAAGATCTTCTAGTGGTATAAAACCTTTCGGTCTATTGTAAAATAAGACAAAAGATGGATCCCTCTTCAATCGGATTTCGTAAAGGTAGAATAGATGGGGCAGTCAATTCAGAAAGTCTTACCCAGCGGGTAAGTAAAATACATGCGTCACTTCGTGCCTTTGTCAACTCGTAATTATAGAATACATTCAGTTACTCTGATTTGGTAGTCTTTGGTGACCCTTTCGGATTCCCCAAGATCCGTAGTCAAATGTTTTCGTTCGTCTCTCTCGTAATAATGGAATAAGAATCGTAATCGATCTGAGATCTCTAAATTAAAACAATATAGGAAATCCTTTTTTTATTGCCAGAGTTTCGGGTTAAAGTTCCCATTATCGTGACTTTTCTATCGTTACACTAACTAAGAATATTCATATTATAGAGCGAGGAATCTCTTTCTTCTCCTCTTCGAAATAGTTTTTTCTTTGAAATCTAGTTTGACTTCGCAGTGATCGGCCCCAAGTTTCCACCTTTTGTTGTTAAAAGGAGAAGGTTTTGGTTTGAAAGCGTTTTAAACAAACTGAACTGACGAAGAAGTCAAATATAAGTACCTATCTCTTTAGTTCGTTCCTTAAAGAAGGAAATTCCAAACCGGAGTCCCTTAAGAATTTGGCTCAAGTTCAAACCCTAATGTCTATATGGATGTGATTTGAGAAGTGACGCGGCAATGCTCTAGAAAGGGTTAGAGAGCGCGGGTCTATTTCTTACTCGTAGGCCTAATTCTTCTCTTTCTTAGCAGACGTGTATTCATAATCTCCGGCTTCCTTTTCCGAAACCCAATATATAAACCTATATTCTGAATACAAAGGAATATCCAGATATACTAATTTTAATTCTACTTGGGCATCTGCTATCGCTGCAGCTAAAACATATGTGAGCTGTATCGTCGACCTCTATTGTTCTCTCAAATTCTAGTATCTATCTCTATGGGCGAGAAATCCTACAAGGAAAAAGCAGGGCTTTCTCCTTTTTCGCCCCTGAAGTAATTCTCTTTCATAACCTCAGTAAATCAGTAAACTTGTATCCGACCAAGATTCACATCGAGAGCCTTAGTTAAGTTAAGATGGGGCTCCCTTGTTAAAATCATATAAGGAAAGTTGGCTTATTTTAGAAAGCTGTTGGTAAAGCGATCCCCTTTTTTACGCTGCTGGGGAAGTCAAATGTCATAGAAGATCAAAAAGACTGGAATCGTTTATTAATCAGACAATTGTCTTGATGGCTAAGATTTCTCGTTACTTTCGACTCAAGTCTGATCCGCCCTTGCTTTTATTGACGAGGGGCTTATCTGGGTAGAATTGTAGACCAACCATATAACTTACTTCAGTCTAATAATCATGACGTATATCGCCCCCCCTCTTGTTGGAGACTATGATTAGGGGGAAAGACTGTGCTTTACCAAGGCTGGCTTAATGAAGGGACTCACTTTAAAACATCCTCTCCTGTATGCGAATGAGAAGATCTTTCGTAACACTAGTAAGGAGAGCAGCAGCTTTGGTGACAGCTTCAGTGGAAATATAATATAGGCCTACTCCATTAGACAAGTAATGCCTACTATTATATAGTAGTGTGATAGAGTTGGGCCTTTGATCCATCAGAATCATAAAAAGTTTATGCAACCGCCGCATCATAGTCGGAAAAAGAGTTCTACTATCTCCTTCTCGGGTACTTTCCCCCGGAGGGTTTGACTGCATGTGGTGCTTCATGCATGCTTCATCATGATCATAATGAAATGGTAAATGTTTTGACTTTTGAAAGTGGAATTTTATTATCTTAGGGGTAATTCTTTTGTCTACTTCCACTCTAATCCTCACCCTTGTGTCCAATCACTCGTGCCCCATCAGTAGTACAGTACTTTGCTTTGTGGTATCTTACCTAGCCCAGCATATCATATATAGAAAGCTACGGCGGTCTATCGCCGGTAGTAAGTATGTTTACATCCCTCCTCTCGGTATAGGTACCTTCAAACTTTGCTTTGGTTGTTAGACTATCCTTCTTATTAAACCCATTGGAAACTCGGAGGTCCTTTTTAAGAAGAGTACGCCGCAAGATTAGATCTTTGAAGATACCAAGCATGAGAAGATCCACTGGTCTCTTTGCCCGAGGCTTCGGGTTTGCATTATCATAAGAAATCTGCCTTTACTTAGGAATCGAACGTGGAAACCCTCTTTTTTCGTATAGACGTCTCTCAATCTTTTAGAAGAATCTGATTCAACATCTAAAAAAGACATCGAGTGGGAATCAACGTTAGGAGGTCTGAGCAAAGCTAGAATGTCAGCTGACTCATCTCGAGTTAATTTATTTGATTAAACGAATGCGAAGAAGGTTCTTATCTTAGAGTTAAACCCTTAGAAAGAAGACTACCAGACAATCCGGGGTTCAGATTATATGGGTGAATCAGCACACCACAGGGCATTCGCCAATGGAGATGAAGTCCTACTTTCCGAGCTAGATGAAGGCGCTGTAAATGCACCGGTCGAAGCCTCCGCCTTGTTTAGTTAGACACGTGCCATCTTCTTTCTTGTATAGTTTTCTTGCGTGTAACGGTATATTATCATAGGCAGAACTTCACTCCACGTGCTTCGATCAGAGGCAGGTAAGGGAATACGCCTTCTTTTGAAGCTCTAGTTCATAGCATACACCTAAGATCGAAATCCACAACGGTTAGAATGTTGGTCGTGGAACAAGCGCCTTCAATCCCTAGCTTTGAGCGGTTGGTTATCGTGAAACCGAGTAGAAACACGAGTAGCCGAAGTGCCCATCCACATTAACTGGGCTTAATGATTCTTTCAACTATATAAAACAGGAACTTTTAGTTAGCGCTTCCGCGGAAAAACTACTACGTCTACGTCTCTGGTTACCTTTGAATCTGCTGATCTCATCCTTTATTTTCCAGTGGACAGATGCCTCTATACTAGTAATAGTCTATAGTAGCTCCAAGTTACGGGCCACAAGCCTTCCTTTAAAAAAATGGAATTTGAAGAGGCTTCGTTTTCGTGTGTTATCCAGGTAATGTAAAAGCCTTACTATTCTAATACATACCTTCCTACCGACCTAACCTCTTAGATTTCTAGAAAGACACCCGTATCTAAAGTAACCGATCTAATAAAGCGATGCCAGGGCTGAACACAAGGATTACGCCAAGAGCCGCTATAACTCCCCGGTGCGGTAAGCTACCTATAACTAGAAGATGTAGAGACACTTTACTCCGGCAAACATTAGCTATGCCACGGATGTCAATAATGTCAACAAGGGTCTCGGGTGCAACTGCTACAGAAAGCTACTTCGACAGATATCGAAGTAAGGTCTTTCTCTTCCAAAACTACCTAGGTGGGACTGATGCCAAGTTACATAAGAGGCGCCATAAATGAGACGACATGCCACAACTAGCACTTTTGAGGGGAAAGACAGGAGGTCAAGCCAGGACATCTCTGGACAACTATAACAAGAGAGTCAGTACTTTACTCAAGCTAACATAGGAAAAAAATTCACACTTTATAGGATGCTACTCCCAACTAACCCTAGAAGTAGAAAACGTTTCAACTAGAAGGAATGTCATATCTTCCAACGATCTAATAGTACCTCTCGACGAGTCTCAAAAGGAATTTTGTAAGGGTCTTCATGGGCTTCGACTGGAAATCTAAGGTGAAACCGGCTTAAAAACAAGACTTTCTCGGAGATTCCCATACAAGACTACTACTTTTAGATATGAGCTTTATCTGCAAAAGAGGCTTGGATGCCCATTGCTATTTGTAGGAATAAAAAGAAAGTAAGTAGGAGTGAAACCATAAGGAAGCATAAAGAAAAAAAAAGATCCATAGAGCCTGGTGTTGAATAAACCCTTACATCTTAAACAAGAGTAAAGACTTAAGCGATTACACATCTAGTGGGAAGGAGCTGCAAGTAAAGCCCACTAAACACAAGAATGCACTAGATTTGGCCTAATCATATATAAGAATAGTGACAAATGCTCACTTAGATAATGCACTTAAAAACATGAATTACGCTTTAAAGCGCAATTTCATTCCACCCGAAGTAGTGAACAACTTAGAAAATAGACTTCATCACATCATCTGAAGTGACAGTAATTCTTCTTTGTAAAGTAAGCAAGGCGCGCATACGCGTGGTATAAAGAGACTGGTATATGTTTCAAAAAGAGCCCAACAAGACAGAGATTAGAGACTGCAGGACGATCACGGGCAAGCTCCAAAACCATAGTAAGACCCCAGTAGTTATAGGCACTGTGGAAAGCCAATTCCATAAGAAAGAAGATATCTACCGGCGCATCTAGGGAGTCACCACAAGTGGAAAACTACTATACTAAGCTGGTGGAAAGATCTCTCATACTCGGGGAAGAAACCTTATGCCATAAATAAGAAATATAAAGCAAGCACAAAGACTAATGCTTCATCGGGCGCTTCTCGATATGATACACTATATCATTATAGGAAAGTCTTTTCTTTAAAAGGAACCAACGGCTTAAGTCTACTAGCAGCTACTATTTACTCTAGGAGCTCTCTTTCCGACGTAGGAAGTGGGAATGAAATTCCTCAAACAAGTAATGCCGTTGGAATAACTGTGTAAAGGTGCCAATGGCTTTGGAAAGTCCTAAAGTAGGGTTAACGGGTTAAAAAGTTGTTAAAAAAAAAACATATTGGAAGTGGGTTTTTTAGATCATCGGGATACTTAGTCGCCAGTTGCACATTTTTAGAATAAGAAAAAAGAACCCTAGAGTGCCAAAATATAGTAACAAAGAGAAAGCAATGGATGTTATCGGTCCCGAGAATCTCCGCATTTGGATACCTAAGACTAAAACCACATAAAATGCTTCGTAGAATAAGATGGATGCCAAGAAAAGACTAAGTTTAAAATAAAAATACCTTTATATGAGTAAGGTTTTTACCGATATCGTTGTCTACTTTAGATAGATATTCCGGAAAGAAGAAGGATTCCATCATAATCTCCTAGAATCATAATTAGATGAGGTTGCATTTATGATCTGTCTCTAAATCGATCTCGACCGATATTGCCTATATTACTTTTCAAATAATAATCCAAAGGGTGCTACCGAAGCTCCTTCCTCAACCCTTTTCTACCTAAAATTGCAAGATACAATTATACCGATTCGCCTATCAGATACAGGGCCCGTAACGACAGGTTTTTACTTCCTTCCTCTTCTGCTTTATCTGAGTAGGGGTCATGGAATGGGTGCTTTTTTTTTTCAAAATAGCCCTATTTGCCTGAAAAAGTTTAACAACACTTTCACGATCTCGCTCCATAGAATTGTATCAATCTCTTCTGACCAGTCTTTTGACTTACTCCAGCCTTGAAAGCAGCTTTTGCTTTGTGTCGATTCGATCCTGTTTCCAAGATTGAAGGGCGCCAATCCTGTAGCAATCGCATACGAGATTGAGTTAAATGGGGCGTAAGATAAAAAAAAAAGACTGAACGTGAAACCTGGCTCATAAAGTAGGTTCATAAATTCATTAAAAAGAAAGCGAGACTGTTTCAATCAAAGGGAATCGTCAGCACTTTAGCCAACAGCCATTAAATAGATTAACTAGCGCTTAGTAGGCTAGGGACACTTTCCTAAAAGAAAGAGAGTAAAGAAGAGTGGAAACCAAATATCTATCTTCTTAGGGCAGCCTCTTTTTTTCTTATAGAATATGCGGCGTATAGGATACTGTACTTATTAAACATAATGGGTTAAGAACTATAAAAGCTCGACTGGAGTGAGGGCTAGGATCCGGGGTTCGGGTTGACCGCATGCATGGGGTGGGAGCGTACCCTACCTCTGGGGGTCATTTAATAAAAAAAGGTTTTTCTAATCTAAATACAGTAGTTGTGTAATGCAATACTCGACAGGAAGTTTCGTGATAAAGCAAAAAGAGACAGGCAGAGATTCATACTAAATATAGGAAGAAAACCCAGCTAGAAAGAAAAGAGCGGGCTATTGCCTTTGACGAGTCAGGAACAACTGCTGCTACCTTCTCGTTTGGTGCATCAAAATCGGATGCTGCGGTTTTACAGTTTCAAAAAACGGATTAAGAAACTCATGTTGGTGAGGTTGTCAGCCAGCATGAATCCTACTCTGTATCTAGTCTACATTTCATATTCTCAGAAAACTAAACTTAAATAAAAAGCAAGCTTTCATCATAAGTGATAAGAGTAATCGATTCGTCTTTTATCGAGTGAAAGCACAAATTGGTGTTAAATTTCTTTATGTTTGAGTTGCGCTTTGAAAATATTTTTTCCATCTTGCCCATTTGCTTGCAGGTGAGAAGCAGGGCTCTTTCGGTCTTGCACCCCTTATCTTAGTTAGCAAAGCTGCCGATGATCTCCCTCCCGGAGCCTCCACCTACCTCGCTTACTAACTTTGGGATTACAGTTTCGATCTCGGTAATAGCCCCCAATTAAGGGTATTATTCCTCCGGTTCGGCAGATAAAAGTTTTCCGAAAGCCAGCTGCGGGCATACCATTCACCTTCATCAATTATACATCTTTATTATACTAGAGGTATAAAATGAGGTTCATTGGACCTTCCTTCCTTTACGGCATATGTTGATACTAATTCCTGAGTCCAGTCAGAACGGACTAGCTTGGCTGGATGTTAATCACATACCAACAGTCGTTTGCGCTTTCGCTCGAGGAAGAAGGTGCCGCAAAATGCAAGGTACGGGCAAAGAGGAATATAGTCCCATGTCCTTAAGTTAAGTACATAATTACAAAACGACTCTTATAGAAGTATGATAGCCATATACCAAATGAGAAACTTGCTTTAAAAGGTCTAGCCATTCGAGGATCTTCAGTCACTTATGAGGTGAATAAAAATACAGGAAGCGTCGCTACGGTCGACTCCACAAGATAGAACTAAAGGTCGTGGTTTAGCATCAAAGATGACACCTCAGGATATACATTCAATAGAAAGATACATGGTGAAGAAAGCTCCTCTGGATCTCGCATACTTTTCCCCCGGGCATCCTTTTCGGCAGGATACGCCTTTGCGAAAGCAAGAAGTGCATTTAACTAGATTGGGCTATCTCTCCACCAGAGAGCCTCAACAGCCCTTTCATGGAAAAAACAATTTATATGATAAGTTATATAATAAGATAGTAGAAAGCCTAAATTTACCCGGCTAAATAACTCTAAACTCACTGCCTCTCTCTATCGGTCGAGTCGGTAAACTACTTACGTGCACTAGTACGTTACGAAGACTTTACTTGTCAAATTCGTAAAAACTTGCGCATCAACTCTGTTTAGAAAGCGGGAGAACAAGCTCTCTTCATAACAATCAAAGGGGAGGATTAAGAGAAAAGCGACGCGGCTTTACTTCGAGCAAACGCAAGCTAGCCCAGCACTTGCTGCCCCACTCTGACTTAATTTCCATCTCTGGATTCTAAATAAAGGCAATTCGTCGACAAAAGATAAAAAAAAGCTTTAATCAAGATAAAAAGACAGAAATGCTAATGCAACTGTGTCCCAAAAACGGCAGTCCTTTCAAAAACTTGCAATGCCCATAACATAAAAGCAAGAACGATATCGTAGTAATGAGTCCTCATTTAGGATTAAGGCAAAGCAAGGCTATTGCCGGCCCTAAGTTCAAAGCGAGTTCAAAGTTCAAAGAACGACTAGCTATCGTCTGTCCGAGCCCTTGCTGCTAGAAAAAAAAAATCCCCGAAATAGCATTACGAAAACCCCGACCAACTCGCTGGCGGCAGCATAAGAGCCCGGGATCTTCATTGTGATCTTGCAGTCTTTGGGCCCTTCCCTTTTTGACTTGTTTAACTATAAAAATTTAAGAATTTTATTTTAGCAGCCTTTACTTGAGATACACAAGCTGCATTAGACAATCAGAAACCAACTCCCCAACCAAACTCTTACTGCTCGCCACAAGTCTTCCTTTCGCTTGCTCTAAGTATTCCATTTTCTCTCTACTCCCGTCTTGCAATCACATCTTCGATCTCTAATCTAGGATAAGGTCAGGAAAGGCAGAAAAATTTAAAAAAAATTTTTTAGCATTGCATTTAAATTGGCAAAAGTCTTAAAATAAAGATAAAGCAAGATGTAGTTTCACTCAAGCTAAGAAAAAGTAAAAGAAAGCAGGCTTTCAGACTTTTTTTCGAACGAAGACTTCTAGTCTGATTCTACTGTCTTTAATGAGGTTGACTCTTAATCCTTTTATGACATAACCTTTGTCAAGACTTACCAATGTGCACATTAAAGTGATGCCCTGTTTTATTGTATGATCAAGGGATCGAACGAGTGCGGGAACGCTCTGGAAGAGCTCGACCAACCCGAGTCTTTGAAAGAAAGGAAAGAAATTTATAAGATTATGACTCTGCCAATCAAGGGTACTCCTTCTTTTGCCCCAAGATAACTATATAACTTCTCCCCATTCTGAAAACAAAAGAGAACTTTTGGTTACCTATTTAAGTTTTTTATGAATAAGACTACAAGCGAGATTAAAAACCAAAACTGCACAGCAAGTGATTTCCTCAGAGCAGGATAAAGGTCTTCTAATGCTTCCCGAATTATGGGCTAAGCTCGTATTGAATTCATCTTCTTATTCCGTACTGAGGTAGGACGTTACTTATTGAACAAGTAAAGGAAGCTGGTTGGCTGTGAGCGGGCGTGTTGAAGCCAAAGCCGCTTCTTCCTCGTCATGTTCAAACACATTTCTAATTCGAACAGCGGCTGTTTTCCTGTTGAAGCGAATGTACAGTATATGCTCCTAGAGGTAATTCCTCAGATCTGGGTCTCGAGCTAGCTGGATTTTAGAGTCTGAGTAAATACGCGGAGAATAGTCGAAGCCCAAGCCCGAGATTTACTAACCTTGCCTGATGACTCGAACTGAGACTCATGATCCCGACCGCTACTATCCTCCTGACTAAGCGAATCCCCCGCTTCTTCTATGACTTTTTCTTTGGCGGATTTCATACGATTCTATCTTAGTCGGGGCTAATAGTGAACAGGGTAAACCTCCTCATCCCTGTCAGTCGAGCACTTAGCCTTCCTCGAGCATATGGCAAAGGTAAAGAGGAAGCTATTGCTGATCACCCTGGATCTTACCCTTACCACGTCCAGCCCAAAGTTTTGGCCACCAGGAAGGAGTCGGCGAACAGGCTTGTTTGTTAACTTCCCACGCGCTACATAGCAGTATTATGGTTAGGGATCCCACTGAAGATGCCTTCCCCACTTTATCATAGAAGAGTTCTTTGCATCCTTTCCAACCTTGGATCGGCCTATGTGAGAAGACCCCCGTGAGTGAACTCGATCTACCAGTCCCATGGCTGGCCTTCAGTTATACTAGTAAGAATTCCCTCTCAAAAAAGCGAAATCAGACCCTGTGAAGAGCGTGTTCTCGAACTCTTCTTAGTCTCAAGGTCATCTAAAGTTTCTTCCTTTTCTCACACGAGCAGGTCGTAGCCAAAGACATCCCACGTAGTAGCGAGATGTTGCCAAGATGGTGGAATGACTAAGCGAGCGTATGAAACGAACACGGCAGGGGAATGTGCTTTCTAATCCTATATTAGTGGGTAAGATTCTTTTTGTTTGAGAAGGACCCATTGTAATTGCCACACCTGACTTTGATTCTTCTACTCATTGGCTGGCAAAGACTTTATCGACAGCAACAACCTTGTCTTCAACGTAAACTTCTTAACAAAGAGACCTTTCCTGGTTTGCCGGAGAGATAGACGACTAACGGAGCATACGGTCGTTGGAGCAATCCTTGAAGGTAAAAACAAGGGTAAATAACCCTTCATATTGCTAGTAAGACCTTTTTAGACGTTGGAAAGCGTAGATTAAAGTAAGCCCCTCTAAACAAAGGCCGAGGCATAGTCTAAGTAAATGGGCCTATTCGAGAAGTTTTTTTTCTCTAATTTAATTGGCTTAGTCTTCTTTGACTGCGTCTTCGTGGGCAACTTCTTATTCAGAGACGTCGGTTAATAATCTCTATCTGGAAAGGGCTCTCTTACTTTATATTATGGACTGTCCTATCTCTGGATGGTTCTCTTCGAGCATCAACATAAGCTCCTGTTTTATTCCGAACCCCATGCCCAACTTATTGGTCTGCTTTGTCTGATACACCTAGCTACGGATGGCATATAAAGTTGCCGTCCTTTACACTAAATTTTTTACTACATTAGAACGTTGAACAGTTGTTAGAGTGGCAAAAGCTCCTTTATTTAGTTAGTTTGTGGATGATTGTAAACCTTTCATACCTGACATTTTTGGACTAGGGACATAAGAAGCTACGCATGGGGCGAACTATAAACTCGACGTGGAAACTTCACTCACGTATTGTAAATCAAACCTAGAAATTCTCACATATAAAAATATCTATTTGTTATTGGAAGATTGCTCATCACCGTTAGCTTCATCAACAGCTTTGTCAGCAACTGCTTGCTCGTCTTCCTATTCTACTTTAGAAGATCGATGCTTTTGTCTTATACACCCATTATACTATACTTAAGAAGAATTTAAAGCTTACTTCTACTAATTCATGTGCAAAGTCAACTCAGTATTTTATATGAGATTTTCTTTCCATTCTCCAGGGGAGCTTCTTAAAAATAATAAAAAATAGTCGACCTATCATCAGTTGCTTATCAAACTTACTTACTATACAAATATAATCTAAGGAAATTTTACTGGCTTAAGCTTGGCTATCTGATCTCTATTTAATTGAAAGAGGGGGCCTTTCCTTACACCAGCTAAAGTCTAAACTTTTTTTGTAATTATTTTCTAATACGCGCCTTAATAATTAGAGTATTTCGCTCTAGCAGCCTACGTGCTTTCCTCGATTGTGAATCTCTTAACTAGAAAGTTCATGTTATACTTAAGATAGGTTTAAAGAAAAGTCAGTCTATGTCAACCCAAGCACGGGGTATTCAACTAGTGTAATAACGCGATAGCTCACTTAATTGGAATCCCAGTCTTGAAGCCAGTTTTATACCTATAAGATTGCTAAGGAATAGAATCGTTCTAAAGAAAGAGATTGTGTGATAACAGATCTCGACAGTACTCTAAAACAAAAACCACTCTGCTACCAAAATACATGAATATCTTAAGTATTCCGCCCGCTCGTTCACTACACATGTTACACTAGTAACAACGCTTTAAGAATACTATTAGGCCTACATTATAATATAAAATCTAAACTGTGGGGGCATCTGTCACAGCCCCGGATAACGGATTAAAAGAATATAAAAAAGGTAATGTTATATATCCAGTGCACTTTTGTCATCTAATAAGATGAAAAAACGGGCATAAAGGAGTCAAGAAAGGAATGGCCAGCCGCTACTCTCTTAGAAACATGTCGAGGTTAAACTCTAGTTCACAAGCAGAAGTTCTAATTCTATTTTTATACAGTTTAAGGATCATGTCTAATCCCAAAAAATTCCTACACAAACTGGAGTCCCCGATTATGACTCTCAGCCTCCATGAGGGGTTGCTTTGCCAGCTATATCAGCATATGAGTCTCTCGTAGATAATCAGTTTCTTGTGACACAGTCCCTTCCCTTCTAGTGCGGCATTCACTTTTAGTGATCAAACGCGGATAGTTTCTCTAAAGGCAGCAGCAATATGACTGAGATTGAAAACTCTTTTCGTAGTAACTTATCTTCTTGCCTTATTCTATATTCTATAATATAGAATATAAAAAGGGGGCTACGCATTTCGCGCCAAGCTCGAAGTAGCGCTTACCTCACATCTAACACTATTTCATAACCTTGTTTACTTCTATTCCTGCTTCGGCTAACTCTAATGGTATACAAGCAAGCGCAAGTACAAATCTCCCGCGATAACCCTTACAAGTTATAATGAATTTCTCAGTGGCAGGGAATGCTTTATGATAAGAAAAGCAATTACTTACTATGTTTACGAATAAGAAGTTGATATATACAGACCATAGCTATACTATAAGAGAAGAAGTACAAAGTTTTTTTTCTAAGAGTCTACGCCTATGCTTATTTTCTTTTTTCTATAACTTAATTAATTCTAGTATTACAGCTTAGCAGCTTCCTATTTAGTGGAGCCGGTATACTCTTAGACTAAGGGTCTACTTATAAGGTAACATCAAGATAGCGTATCGCCCAACATAAAAACTTTTAGCTCACTAAGACTTTATGATGATAACTTCCCCGTGCTTTTACTTGTAATAATTTTCTCGCCGAATGTATTTACAATCTCATAGCCATGCCATTCACTAGTTTATTTAATATGTATGCGTAAGTCCTAAAGAAGCCTAAAGAAGAATGCGCCCTATAGAAAAGGTAAACGGCAACCATGTTCTTAATTTAGATGGATGCTTTTAATGAAGCCCAGCTACTATCTCAAGAAATGGGAACAGAAGCTTTCCCAACGGAAACTCCACTTGTTTAGCTTACTACTCCAGATAGAACTTTATAGTCTTTTTTTCTACGTATGAAGCGTTATCCAGTACACCGCACTCTTAGTTTTCTACCACACTAAACTAACACACTAAATCTCTTTGGATACCATCCACACAACATATTCTACTACATAAAAGCATAAATTAGGTGTAGTGGGGCGTTTACAACTTACCAATTCTAGTAGAGCGTTTCATTCCTATACCATTACGTTGCATGTGAGATTAACTCCGGGATTCTATAATTCTCTGGAAGAGACTCTTCCTTTCATATTATTTATAATAATTTACATTAGTCTTAGGATCGGAAGCCTGGGTAAGCGCATCCGTAATTCACTAAGAGTCTTCAAACATCTCATAATAACGGGCTTTTCCTGCACTATTAGTGCTAACGGGGGAGGATACTGCATTAGTGGATTTTCCATGGACAGATTATTCTATTCTATTTACCGGGAATCCCGTATTCCAAAAGCAACTTCTCTTACCATAAAAATTTAAATCTAAGTTGAAAGTTTCAAAAAAGCGGGGGAACAGTGCTCACACCGATGCCTCCGCCGTAGCTGCTCTTGTAGAGGGTGCCCCACGAGATGTATAAGTAAAGTAGCTTTCTTGGGAACAGTAGTATGTCATAGTCTTCGCCTTCAATCTTAGCCTTTCTTTCCAGTCCAGCCTTATGTTCTTCCAAAGGCTTAACCTAAGTTTCATGCCAAACGCGAGCAGTTGATTCAAGCAAGAAAACTTTCTAGCGTAAGTTCTTAGAATCGCCCGAACACCTCAAATTTAGGTCTTTATATACCTAGAATGATGGGACGAAATCTAATGTGGCAAGCAAGACGAGGATTCCTCTCATCCAAGCAAAGGGGCCCACAAACATAATATTTTAATTCTATCGCAGCAAGCGATAGGAATTGGTGAAGCCGCTCCTCATCATGGAAGGCGATCATTACATGCAATTGATCAACCCAATGCTCTAGCCCAAAACCTTAACTCAACCCGGATCAACTCTGAGACTCATTCTGCAAAAGAAAGAAGTAGAATTTGTGTATCATTCCTTTTCTATAAATTATAAATGAGGAGGTTTTCTCCCTTAAAACCCCCTAAAAAGCCCGTTTCTGTATAAAGAAGCGAAGTTTTACTAGATTTGGGCCGTGAATTCATCGAGACAAGTTCACTTGTTTAGTCTAAGCCCGTAGAAAGGTTGCCTTTATAGTATTCTAGGGGCTAATTACAAGGTACCCAAGCTATCCGAGCGGTTTCATGACCCTGTGCGGAGCAGGCGAAAAGGAAAGGCTTAGACTTTTCCATCACCTTGTGAAGTGTATCCAGAAGAAGGTGGAATGGTTCTTGCTCTCATTACAAAACCACGGGTAGAGTGGAATAGTAGGTTGATGAAAGCGTCTTCTCCTATTAAAGGAAAATACACCTGTACCGAACCACACCAATGAGCCGATCCCCAGAGTCTTTTCAAATTCCTGGAATTGGTTAAGACGGACGAAAGTCTAACTATAAGAGAAGTTGCTGCCAACGAGGTTCTTGGTAATGAAATAATAGGGCGAAACTCCCAAGCAAGAGCCATTCACTTGGTCTATAGCCCGGGCTTGTAGACTCTATTTTAGCAAGCACGACGGAAGACGTTAAGTAGCTATAATGTAATGAGATTTATACTTCGGCGAAAGCTCCTCCCGACGAAACGCGTAAGCTGTTCGCAAGTGAAGTCTATTAAGTAAGTTACGTTATGCATCTTTAAAAAACGAATAAAAAAGCTTATGGCTCAGAAAGGAAGTCTATCTCAGCGGTTTCTTTATTTGAATTTGATTCTTCTTTTGGATCGGCCTCCGCTTCAATGTCGTTAATTCTGTCTTCAACCGAACGTAGACTTCCTTATTCTTAAAGGGCGACCTCTAACTTGAATAAAAAAAATTCCCTCCGGATATATAGACGAATTTGTAACATCTATCTTTCTGCCTCTCGCATCGCTGCCAAATGCTTTGATGCTCCCCGCTAGCCATTCCTATACCTATAATAAGTAGCGTAGCGTGACGAAAGAGAAAGAATAGGAAGCATAAGAAAAGTCAAGGGCTTGAGATATCAACCTGTTTACAGAAAACATCTTGCTATGGGTGATGGCTACGTTATCGCATTTCCGCGAATGCTTGAAATGGAGATCTTTTTTTCACTTCTATTTGCCGACATCTTCCTTTTAATTCTCTTGGCATTGCAGTTAATATAATAAAGGAATGGAGGCGGGTGGCGCCAAGCTGCTCCTACCCTCTTGCTTAGTCATCTTTTATAGTATAGCATGCATTCGCGCATCGTCCCAATCACGACAAGCATAAAAGCCACTATAAGCAAGGAGCAGATTTAGTACAAGATAATGGTTGGTCATTCTCTAACCAATTCCATTTCCATACGATATAGCTTGAGCTTGTGAGACAAGGAACGAACTTGGCTGTTTGCCTCCCTCTTACTATCTTATGATCTGAATTTCAAATCCAAGAAGGACTTGGCGTTTGACTTACTAAAAATTTGAAACATATGAAGACAGATTTAAAACGAGGAGGAGTTAGCCCTATGGGAAAACAGGGCCCGCAAGCAAGCAAAGGAATGCTTGGCTCCTTGAGAAAGAAAGGGAGCAAATGGTGAACCAAACGAGTCTACATACGGGCGGCTAAAAGGGCGTGAACGGGAATGCCCCTTATAGAAAGAGGATTCCTTGACCGATGATCAGGACCAGGCCTTCGTCAATAGACTATAAGGGTCCGACTTCACCCCTCTCCTGCCAGCCGAGTTCATCCATCAATTATATACATATGAAAACCAAAAAACATAATAAGAGTAAGGAAGAAAAAAAATAATGAAGTTAGTCTATTATTCCTTTAATTTTGGTAGATTAGCTTTCGTCCACTTGATAGGATAAGCAAGATAACTAGCGGAAGCATGGTTCTGTCGTAAACCAGGTTGGAACAGAAAAGGTTTAAGACGGGAATGAAATTTCTTACATAGCGGAGAAAGCGCTGTTCCAAGCATAGAGGATTCCCCATAAAAAAGGGGAAAGGTGCATTTACGTACATAACTAAAGAAAAGATTCATGGCTTAGAGAAGGAAAACGAAGTTCATCTCGACTTCACAAGAGGGTGGACTGGATGCAATTCTTGATTGGTGAGATTCCGCGGAAAAGGTTAACCCAAGTTGCTGGAGCATGCTCAACCATAATTTCGTGAGTGGACGGCTTTTGGCAAATGGCCCCGTGCTCAGCAATCGGCACATCCTCACTAAATGAATCACGTTCTGAAAAAAGCAACTATAGATGTTTCCGCCGCTTCCTGGGTCAGGACACCCCATCCGAAGGGGTTTAGCATAGGAATCCGCGCCTGCTTAATGCTTGCTGATTGTTATTTCGGACCCCACTCCCGAGAATTGTATCCCACATCCCACTCCCCCCTCGGACCTCTTTTCCTTTACCATTGGCTACGTATCTTATAGTATGTCTTTTAAAAATCCGCGAACAAAGCCAACGGGAACGGTCTAACTAGATTCCTTTTATTGTTCACGTGCGAACATATTCTTATTTATCAGAAACTGATGGAACAATAAAATTAGCTTCTTATAACCAACTTAAAACTTAAAGTAGATTTAATTATCTTCTTAGATAAAGGTAGAGCCAAAGGATGGGGACGCGTCTTGCTGGACATATTAAAGGGGCTAGGTAACTTGTAGCAAGGTAAAGTTCTTTCGAGGGAGTCCCCGTTTCCGAGCTAGTTCCAATCATCCGGAAAAGGTTCCCCATCCGGCACACCCCTATGCATCAGTTCTATAATATGATTATGAAATTACTTGCTTGTTACCTAACCTCTCCTTTACATTCTCAGTCATCAGCACCCTTTCTCACCCACGCTCGAGATATTTCCTAACCAAGGGGCCCTCATAGTCGAGCTATAAACTGCCTTGGGTTTGTCGATTTCGGAGATCGATCGCCCGTGTATTGTTGAAAGGGGCATCCTTTCTTTTCTTTGCAGATTTCGTTTTTTTTATTATGGTAGATCCAGGATCTCGGATAAGAGAGTAGTGAAAGACTTCACCCTGCCATTTTAGGCTTCATAGCAAAGCATATAAAAAAACTAAATAAAGTAAATCATTAGTACAAGGAAGAGTGGTTGGACGGAAGAATCTCTTTATTGATTGACGTGGATAGCGAGAGCTACGTTTTGGAAGACCTCGACCAACGCTATCGGAAGCATTAGACTATGATGCTCCGAGTAGAACGGATTGGTGCTATAAGATAGCAATAGCAGGAAGAAAGTATGTGCCATTAAGACCTGCCCATGCGTGAAAATCCCCCGTCTTTTGCACTCGACCATAAAATCCTCTCCCACGTTTTTGTGCTCGGAAGTGAACATAGCCTTTCGAACGAGTAGACTAGAATGGCTTTCTATCTTATTATAAGAAGCATACTTAACTGGAGCAAGATCTAAGAGTTTTTTTCTTAGGTATACGTATTTCCAAAAACAGAGGAGGATGGGTCTTTTCGGCCACACCGCTGTGCAGGCAACGGGTCCAGGCTTTGCTAATCAGAAAGAGTAACTGCTTATGTTTCATCATAAGACGAGAAGAAGGTCTTGGTACAACAGGCTTTAACTGATTTCTAACGCTATTTTGCCTATTCTTCTACGGTTTGCTTACTTGTAAAGTGAACTTGTCTCGACGAATGGATAGGCAAATCTAGTAGATTTCGTACTTTCCCTATTGATTGCTCATCCATAAAGGGCTTATTTCCTCTCTAATGTAGGGATAGATGTCTACTAATTCAAGTGAAGTAATCGTCTTTTTAATGCTTCCAAAAGAGCTTTTCCTGTTGATCCCGTTGGGCTTACTCAATATTGAGGGATGGGGCAAATGCTTCATAAACAGTTATAGCAATTAAATTCTATGCTTACCTTTGGGTGTGAAACCTTCGCGCCCGATCTGACTCCTCTCATTCGCGATCGAGCCTAATCAAATTAAAGAAATAATATAAAAGCCTTGCTTTCTTAGGACTTCCAGTGGGAATTCGAGCTTTTCAAAAGAGAGGATGAACTTAAGGTAAGATTTTGACTCATGAGCTTTCTGAATGGTAAACCCCCCATTGCGGGCGAATGACCAACTCCTTATAGAAGACTCGGAACCTGGCAAAGTCTTAGAGCTAAACCTAGCTAGCCGTTGGAATAAACATAGCATACCTCTTACTCCTCAAGCCGTATTCATAAAAAGGATAAATCATCCTAACTCTGAACAGAGATTCGTTCTAAGTGGTAACGTTAGGACTGAGATTGGTTTAGCGAGAGCATGACCTTTTACTGCATTTTGAGGGGCAGAAGAAGCCTTTCCCCTGAATTCTTTATGCGAGTGCTAAGCCCTACGTTTATATGGTACTCCTTTGGAGTGCGCTACAACTGTCTTAGGCTTGTCCGCGGTTGAAAAAAAAAAAGAAGGGGGGTAGACTCTTCCTCTAGGCTAACGGGCGAAACCGCTTGGAAGATTTAATGGTTGTACTGAACGCGCAGAATGAAGATACACAAGGGCGCGGCATGTCCTTCTTCGATAGAGTGGTCGGGTGAGACGGGCGCTCTCCCCTCATATGGCTAGGAAACGAGCTCCTTTCTCGCCAGTAGAGTCCATCCGTCTCCTTAATATGAGAATTTATGCATTTACTTATGTAACATATGACTTACTCTAAGCTAAGAATGGCTTCCCCAATGTATATATAGGTTTAGGATTAGAGCACTGTCCAGGCACTTCAAGAATAAGTTTAAGTATTTCCGCCTGTCTCAAAAGTGAAGTGAGTAGGCTAAGCAAGTTCATTTCCCTTTGATCTACTCAAAACAAAAGATTCAATATTTTTTGAAGTATGCGGGGAAACACAATATAATAAAGGGTCCTCTTTGAAATTTGAATTCAATAAAGGGGAGAATTGCATCCATTAATGAAATAAGTGGACGGAGCCGGAGACGAATATAAAATAGGAACTCCGATTTGGAAGGCATCGCAAGGGCATCTAACTACCTTAGCAAAGTTATTTCGGTTTGATTCTCTAGCAAGGACTTTAGACTACTAGTCTTATGATATCGGACAACATTAGGTAAGAATTTCTTTGTGGGGCATATAGCTATAAATATAACTGGAATTGGCTTAGAGTTTTCGATCGCGGCTTAGTCCCGGTCTAGTTATTCATGCAGTATAGCATCTGCTTCCAACGAACAATCCTTTCTAATAATTATTATATTTCGCCCTTAGAATAAGTAAGAAAAAAAGTATAGGCATACAACCAAAGTCGTTAAAGCGGAGCCTTACTACATGTTCAAGTAGAATAAAATTGTGTACGTATTTGACTATTGTATTGTTTATGTATTATAGGCCCCCCGGATTCCCTTTGACTCTGGTATCAAGAGGAAAAGCCAGGGATCTACTAGAGTCTTGCAGCAAGTAAGTAAGCTCTTTAAACCATCTCAAGAGAGGAGCGAGCCTTATGCTTTTTTTCTCATATGCCTACGGTCGGCTGAACCTTTAATAATTGAATTATCTAGCTGTAGCACTTTTATGAACGTACTACTTACTCCTACTAACATTCTCAACAACTCTAACATAAACATAGGATCGTCGTCTGGCTACAAAAAATTCCTCTACATAGGCATTATAGAGTAGGCTCTCGGCGAACTTGGTTAAAAAGCTTCTTCATTTAGAAATCTCCCCCTTATTAAGGGTACTTCTCCTTTCGACTCTCACGCACTCCATTCTGACTTGCTACTGGGTGAACTGCCGTTTTTGTTCTTTCTCGAGAAAGAAGATAATCTATTCTATAACTGGCTCTCTTGGCATGCTCCGCTCTTCGCACCAGCACCCTTGTCTTGCTGTAATGATTAAGTAATTCTTTTTTAAAAGTAATGAATAGATGAATAGAAGCTCACAAAGCGGTATCGGCACTCCTTTATAGTTATAGTAAAGTAAATATGAACGCCCTCTCATTGATCCAGTCTCTTTCGATTGATAAGTTTCGATATAAGGGGGTAAGATAGTAGCAGTCCTCGTCTTTCACGGCTGGAACAACGGTCTTCCATTCAACGTAGGTAAAGCATAAGGCAGCAGTTTCTCCTTCAACAAAGAAGTAGCCGTCGTTCTAGTCGTGGTCTTGTTGTCAGCATTTGGAGACCCTATCTTATCTTTTCCGTTCTACTTCATTATTATAGTGTAAGTATACACGTATAAGAAAGTTCAATGAATGGCGAATCTTGCCATATAGCCTCGGTCAAATTGTTTGGGATCCTACGGTAAAAACAATTATATTTAACTCTCTCATTTCTTTATGTAATGTATAGAGAAGGGCTGTTTCTTAATTAGAAACTATAAGGTTTGGTAAGTAGAAAACTTTCCTTTCTTAATCACTGCAGAAGATGAACTTTGCTTTTTTTTGGTATAGTCTCATGGCAGAGAGCGAAAACACCCACGCGAGAGAACAAAGGATTAAGAAGCCTCTTATACTGCTGGGATATAGAACTAGGTATCTCTTCTTTACTTATCTTCGGACTGACTACGACTAAAGAGAATGATTATGCTCTTAAAGTCTCTATCGAGCAGAACTCTTCCTCCTTTGCCGACCTAAACTTCTGTCTTGTTGATATGGCTTAACTGGCGTATTCGTCAGAGTATTGCTGAGACAGTGGTCGTGTAATCATATATGATAACTATCGATACACTTCTGTATTCGTACCGTGCTCCAAAATGCCCATTTTCATGGGTATCGTACTGTATAGTGCATATTTTTCGATGCCCTAATCTCTTTTGAGCTCTACTAAACTTCCCCCTTTTTTGCTTTGGAAGCGCTTTGGGAAGTATGTGCTATTTCACTTACGGGTTGACACTTTTGTGTGACGTTATTTTTGTACAATTTTATTTTCGTGTCCATCTTGGTCCCCGTTTTCATCCCCTAATATGACTTTTCTTTTTTCTTTTTTTGGATACGCGGCGTCATACCGCGCTAAGTCACTGGGGTGGTTTCTATTGTGTTATCCTTATTCGCTTCGCCCTTCCTGTCCTTTGATTACAGAGGAGAATGGATTGAAGTACACCCGCTTCTCCCCTCATATTATTGATCATTCTCCTACTCTTTCCTAGTGCTTGGGTGCCTCCATCCCTAATGATTGTCCTGAATTTCAATATTAATAGTTTCATAATGAACGGGATGAGTTTTTTTAATTTTAAAGGTACTATCTTACTTGAGTGAAATACGTCCCCCTCGTCTGTTGCGCGAGTAAGCTTTCTTGACTCTTCGAACGAGGAAGCCCTCTTAAAAGTGTTTTCCTATTCTGCGTATAGGGCACTCACCTCTAGAGTAGGCTATTGAAAAAAAGATCCCGTGCAAGGTGGTGCTCTGATACCTCAGTCTGCGGTTTGAGAACTCTTTTCTTGAGGCATACGAGTAAAATCCCGTAAATTTATGACATAAAATGGTCGTATTTGACAGGTCTTATGACCAACGGGTAATACTTAAGACTTCTAATATTTAATGCTTTTAAGGATAGTGAAATCCCTTAACCTTACGCGAGGGGTTGAACTGATCTCTTTTTTTTTTTCGAATGATTGAGTCTAAAACGGGTACTTCCCTTTTACTTTACCAAAGACTTTTCTTGCGTGTAAGAAGAGATTCCTTTTTCTTATGAGGTGGGGTACATCCTCCGGTTAAATACACCCGCTGCCTCCCTCAAGGTGTATCTTGTTGAAATGAACGACTGTTGGCAAGCGGAACTCCTCTAGGATGGATTTGGTATGACATAGGGCGCTTACGCCTTTGTTATAGTAAGGAATGCTCAACAAATAGGACGAAGACTTGATTTCATAACCTTCGCGAGTTCTTCATGAAAGAGGGCAAGCTGTGCCTGTTCCTAAAATGATTTAGAATCTAGCTCAGATATTGCAATTTCTTTATAGGCCACTCATCTCTAAAACAGAGGAGATGCCCGATCTCATGTACATGTAAGGGGCTAGCATAATATCTTATCCTAAAACTTGAAGGCTTATACCGAGGCATGAAATCAATGAAATCGGTGAAAAAAGTAAGATAGAAAAAAGGCGATGTTCTGGGGTGGAATTCTTGATCGCTTTGGCTTCCTCTCTTGATCGGATAGCCTGTTTAATAAGGTAGGTCGACGGGTGAGCATGCTTTTCCAATCATACAGGGGATAGATTCTGTCTTTCTTTCCTGCATACTCTAGTGTGTAATGGGAAAGTCCCTTCACTTACAGAGGGATATTGGTCTGTATTGAAAGTACTTGCGTATTTGGAATCCTCATCTCGTTTGCCACGCTTCTTTACTACAGTTATCAAGGGAGACTATTCTTGCTGTCCTTGAAGGCCGCGTTTCGATCTCCTGCAATGAATTACTAACTAATCACTAATGTAAGGGTCTGAGTTGAGCCAGCTCGCTCCAAGTATTACAGTCGCTTGTTCATTCCGGAACTACATTTCTTCGCCAACATCTATTACTCTTTCTTAGTGGTAAGATTGATGGTTCATATCCTGAGACGTTAACTACGAATACAAATACATAGTCTAACTAAACACCAGTTCCATGGAAAGTTCCATTTACGGCTACTACTTAATCTTATATAGTACTTATAGTAAGCAAGAGAGCGCCCTTAATTAACAAGAGGAGGAATTCCAATATGGGGATAGAATTAGCATTACAACTATAAAAAAAAGCGAGTCGTTACAGTGATGTAGTACATCTAAGCCCGGCATTAGAGGGTGCTCCGTAGTAACATTATAATATAGCTTTCTTAAGGAATTTTACTACCTTAGTCTCGTTTTTACTAAATCTTGTTGGAACGAAGCCCCACAGGTAAGTCAATTACTACTAGCTCTGATAGAAAATAAGAGTAAGTGGGCGGCCAGAATCTCATAAGAGAATAAGACTTTAAGAAGGGACTTCCTTGCTAGAGTAGGATGACACGACTTTCTTACTTGGTGACATTTATAATCTAATGAGTTATATTTAGAAGATATCGTCGTAATCTAGCTTCGGCAGCTTCAGGATCAAGGGCAGCTTGTTCTTGTGTTATGAGAAATATAGTAGAGTAGGCAAGTTCTTCAGACTAAAACTTTCTTAGAAATACACTTCTTTTTCCTGAACCAGCACATGCTACTGATGAGATAAAATCTGTTCACATTGACTCTACAGCCGCGGATGTCCCTGATCTATCTACTGTTATTAGTCCTTTAACTATATAAACTTGTATATAATGTTATTGTCCATTAATCTAGTATTTTAAACAGGTAAGAAAGCCGGAGTAAGGAAGAAGACGGGTAAACTCCTAGGTCGAAGAGTCGCAGAAGGAAGTCTCAATATAAAGTATGCTTTTGAGCATTTATATAATTTCAAACAGAAGCGCCTTTTCAAAGTCCATAAGAGAGGGCATAGTAAGCTTCTTGCTACCACTAATAAGGCAGCATTCTCTCGTTCTAACACTATAAGCAGAATCGGGAACATATACATGGACAAGAATACTAGAGTAAGGTCTTTCCACGACTAAATGTCTTCTTCAGACACATCCCGGGGGCCCTCCTATAATCTTAGAAAGTCATTTCACTCGCTCACTAGGAGCAAGCATCCCAACCAATGTAATAGCTTTTTTATATAAACTAAAATAACTAAAGAAACTTTCCATAATAGAACTTCCACTTACAGATTAGAGATATAGTTTAAGAAGTCTTGTAAGGGGTGAAATCCTACTGTTGCACTCATGTTATGAGTCTCTAAAAACCCCATTTTAAAAGCGTTTCATGCCGAATTCCTAGACAAAGATTGGGAAGAATTCTTTTTAAGTCTTTCATTCCTATCATCATGAAGTTGGCCCATCCCTTGCTTGCTTCTACTTAGACTTTCCCAGTACTTAGAGTTCTACGTCTTCACCATTGGCTTCTTCGACTCTTTATACTCGTTCCAGATATTCCTCTCGTTCGCTTCGAATACTACACTCGCTCCAGAAGAATGGGCCTCCTCCTATAGGTAGTAGGCTTCTTATAAACTAGTTGTTACCTTCCCCCTAGTCTTTTCAATTGTTAGAGTAGCTAAATGCGAAATGAAAGCTTATAAGAAGTTTACCTTATAATAGAAGAAAAAAAGAAGCTTCTTCGGCAGGTAATCCTAAAAAATTTGATACGTATTCTATTCTTTCATATAGTTAGACTTTTGTTCGAGCAAATGAATTCAATGGGACAAGATAAGAATCTGGTGATGCTTTACTTACAGCTCCTATCCTTAACATAGGGATTACAAGCAGAAAACTTCTCAGTCATTGGATCTTTTCGATCAAAGCTATACACTACGGAAACCACTAGAGTTATTGCTCCTGCTCCGTAATAAAGAAATATGTAGCAGCGCGTAGGCAGTTAGAGTTAAAGCTATGTAACGAGAGTATAAAGCGGGCCTTTATAAAGAGTAGTAAGTAAGGCATTGTCTGACGTACCAAAGAAATCTATTAACAACTAATCCCGGGTTTTTTCTACAGCGGATTCCTAAACAAGATTTAATTCTTCCTTATTAAGTAGGAACAACTTACTCATATGCATAGGCAGCTTGAGGAATAAATATTGCTCGAGCATTTCATTTAAGATAGATCCTTTTACTACTTACTTAGATTGGTACCTTTCCAGCTTGTGTTTTTGAAATTCTCGATTTACCCTACAAAATAGGTGCGCTATAAATCCTTAAATGTGGAAGTTATTTACTAGATAGACTAAAATAGCAAACTATTCAGTTGTAATACTATAGGAGGCGCGCCCACCAAGCAAGTTTAATCAATCAATAAAATAGTGTAATCAGGTAGACGGACATAATGAGCTACTTACTCTGTTACTGAAATAAGACTGAGCTTAACTTTTCTTACTAGTTGCTGACTAAGAAGTGTACGCGGGAAGTAAGTAAAGCGCGCAATCTCCTAATTATGTAAGAAATGGGGATCCTGTAGAACGAGCGAGTGTAATACTTAAAGCGAGCCCTAAAGAATAATGAAATTCAGGAACGAATAGGGGTCTTAGCATAGGCTGTTGTAACAAGGTCGCCTTATGAAATAAATAGGAATTTCTCGAGCAAAGACATCGTCTATTGCCTGCTTTTTTTTACGTGAAATCCTTTCAATTATAGAAAAACGGAGTCCCGTACAGAAAGTGTATCCTGTAATCAGAATGAAGAGCATTAAAGGTTTCTGTGCCAGAAAGAGTTTCCTATGAAGGCAAATATCTCTGAAAGCATATAAACGTCCCAAAAACGGTTCTATTTAATTTAGTTCTTTCTGTAACTGGCCTAAAATTTTTGGATTCCCCATTCATTATCTATGATGTATCATTTTACTTGGGAACTTTCTATCCAGTTGGGCGCCTATCTAAAAGTATACAAGGTAAACGCCTTCGTAGGTGCTATGGGAAGCCAACTATAGTCTAAGTATATAAAGTCTAATTATACGATCCCAAGAAAGATCATAAAAGATACTAAGGAAAGCTTCCTATGTATTGGAAACATCCATTTCCCCCTTTGTATATCTTCTTGTTGATCCTGAGACTTCTTATGTTCTATCCGCCTGTGCTTATGCTAGTCTTTCTTACAGTTCTTTTGAAGCTACTTGTTTTATAGATAGTAAATGTTGATTACTGCCTTATCTGCTTTTTTGAAACGTAATTAAAGGAGGCCCCAGTCCTTATATACGAGCTTATTTTTTCCAGACAACATCATATATGGGCTTTGCTATCCAAGCTGTCTGTCGAAGTAGACAAAGGGGACCTTGGAAGACTTAAATACAATAAGAAGACATCGCATAGCTACTCTAAAACAACTATTAAGAAAATGATAAGGTATAAGAATGCCCAACCGCCAATGTATACTAATCACTATAAGTAGCTACCCCATAACAAAGAGAACTGCCTAGTCAGTCTTATTTGTGGTATTTGAGGGCTGGTATATTCATTGCAAAACTTCTCCGATCCAAGGGAGCTTACTCCCGAGTAACCCGTCTATAAATAGTAGCAGCTTGATGTGATTCTAAGGCAAGAGCGTTGAAAAGCTAAATAAAGTCTTCCGTAGGAGATTGAAGCTAATCCAAAGAAAACATTCAAAAGCTTTAGTTTCAGGCAAAAACATAAGTCAAAACATAGGAATAAATATGGGTAAGTAATAGGGAAAGCTTCTTCTTAAAAAATACACAAAGCTACAGCAGTTCTATTTACATCTTAAGCTTGGCTTTCGAAGAAAGGCAATTCCCTTTATATCTCAAGGGGCGGCTTTATAGACAGCTAACGAGGATTCGGCAGGTACGGGAAAATCTTATTTTGCATATTCTTATGATTGAAATGCTGTACCTTCTGACTAGTCGACAAAACGGCTTACTTTAAGCAATAGTTAGAGGAGTAATCGCTGTATTCCTGAGTTAGATTCCTAAAGCTTTGCTCGCATCCTGCTGCTCGGGCAGCTCTAGTAGTAAATAAAGCTTCTTCTGGTCTTTCTTAATCCTTTGTTACTGGGGAAATTTACTTTACTTGCACCGTGCTTTTATGGTACAGTAGTCAAAAGAATTGCATTCGAGTTAGAAGAAGAACCAGTAGTAAGTAGTCGCCTATCTTATGGGTTAGAAATAGAGTCTGACGACTTACAGTTCCAGGGTAAACTTACAGACTCCGCTGGGGAAAGAAATCCCACCGGCGTGCTCTTATACACATGCCTTACTGCCATCCTTTGGTCATCACAAGAGCTTAAAGAGTCAGTCCAGTTAGAGTTTGTCTGATGGTCAGACCCTTGGCTTGGAGAGTTTTCATCTCCAGACTTTTGTAAAGGTACCTGAGAAAGATTTTCGTTTTGGCAAATTCTTGTAGAAGTGCTAGGTATCGAATAGACACTACGCTTGCTCAGATAGATGCTTGGCCAGATGGACTGGTTGAAAGACTTTCCCAACCGCCCCGAATATATAGGCCCGGAACGGCTTTCCTATAGATTGTGCAGAACAGTTTCCTATATAAAGAATAGAGGAGGTTTAGGGACATATCTAGATTGGTTGGATGATGTATAGCAAGAGACCACCTCTCCTTCCCTCGTTTCACTTCGCTGCGCCGATCGTACTTTCAATTGAAAAAAAAAAGCTTTTTTCGCTTTGCCGCTATTTGAGGGAATAGGTGTGTCAACAGCTTTAGCCATTAAGTCGAGTTGTTGAAACTTCTTTGCAAAGCTCTTTCTGTTGATACAGCTGCTGCTTGTTGAATGCTTGATTTGACGATTGGTCGGATTCACTGGTATGAATTCTACCTTATAATAGGAGAAATTATGAATACTTTACTATATATCCTATTTATGATTATCTATATGCGCGACCTTTCTATACATCATCGGCTTCGGCTTTAACCTCGCTCGGTTCATCCATGGAAGTGACGGTGAAAGGCTCCCGGACTTAGCCTTCAGAGAGCAGAGAAGCCAGCACAGCAAGCCGTTCCGACATACGTTCAAACGCATCCTTAACATCATTATGCCCATAAGTCTTCTTTAAGACCCTATTAAATCCGGTCAAAGGAATAGGTGACTTCAACCACAACCAATCGCCGCATTCCCTTCTGTCCCACGCTACTTTCAAAAAAAAATAGCTCTAAGGAAGATCTCAAACTATAATCATAAAAAACTCTTACGAGCTCTATATTATAACTATATTATAAGAAGAATGCCACACCCCTCGCTCCTTTGAAAAAGAGCCTTTTTTTCTCCCTCTACCTAGAAGGGAACAGATGCTTCTGACAGACTTTCGAAGCCAACCCAGCTACTTTAACACATCCGCGTTCTATCATAAAAGCACATCAAGTAGACTCCTAAAAGTCCATTGCTGTAGGAGAGAAGCTAACTAGCTTAGTCATAGTAAGGTCAATCCTTAAATCTTATCTTTATTAGAGAGACTATGTTCGTCAAATACGGCATTTATTTTATTATGAGCTAAGATCGATCCCCGGGCTTCTTATTCGTTTGATTAGAGGTTATAGATCGCATAAAAGTTCTTCGTTCCCGGACTGGTCATATAATCAAAGGCAAAGCCATCCTTGTCGCATTCTGTGCGTTAAGTACTCGCCCAGTCTTGTGAAATATATAAGATAGAGGTTTGGGGTGATGTGTACCCATACTCTTATAAAAGAGAATCTTTCCTCGGATTCGGATTCCGAGTACTAATCTGCACTCTGCTCTCAAGGAAAGAGGGACGAAAACCAAAGTGTACTTTCATAAAAGAAGATTAAGAATCTCGAATGGAAGGAAAAACCTAAATATATGTTTTGAGCCTCGAGCCAATTCTGGACCTTCAAAGGGAGTTGGGGAAGAATCTTCTGTAGCTGAAAAAGGAAAAAAGCCACTCTACCTGCTATCTTACACCCAGCCCGGGCCAAGCAAAGATGCCATCGGTTATGAGTTCTCCCTTTTAAAAGAAGAAAAGAACGATTAAGATTGGATATGCCCTATGAGATTTCCACTGATATAGCTGATATAAGCAGATGCAAATTATACCCATATCCCCGCGACTCTGCTGGAAAGACTAGAAAGTGCCAGAGCGAGTTCTTGGATAAAACAGAGGAAAGACTCTCCCAATCCAATGGGAGAGGTAGTTTATAGACTTGACCAGGTGAAACTTTTGCTGACTAAGAAAGACGTTTCATATCCTCAGTAACTCTTACCTCTTGTAATTTACATTGGGTAATGGACAAGATAAATGGACAGGATCCTCCTTATGCACCTGCTTTCGGAAAAGGCAATTCCCCCAATTTTGGCTTCAAGACTTGATTGGGCTTGAGAGCACTCCTTTCAACATTAAAGCTTTTATGATAGAATCAAGCTGCGACTAAGGCTGGCATGACTAAAAAGCAACGACAGCAAACATGATTCTTTCGCGACAGAATGTATTTCAGAATGAGTTCTCCTATTCTGAAAGTCTTAAAGGAAAAACGCATTCTAACGAGAAAGTCAACTTTCTTTTAAGAAAGTATTCCGATATCTCGTACGCGATCTATTTCGAAATGCTTTCTTTTTTTAGGCAATTTAAGGTAACAAGTTGAATAAGGTTTCCCGGTCGGTAATCCGTGGATCACAGACAGTATTTGAAAATCATCCTTTTATTTAAAGGCGTCCCTTGCTTCATCCACTTCAGCTCCATCAACCTCTTCGTGGCGCGCGAAAAGCTCCTCCCATCCTCTTTCAGTTCGGGTTCCTGCTTTTTGTTCGTAAGTTAACGTGGTATGAGGATACGCTATGTCAACATCTCCTGCTATGACTAGCAGTCAATTGAATATTATTATAAACATCACACTCTTTATATGGCTTTCCGTCTCAAAACGTCACATGCAACGTTACGCTTCCTTGTTTGGTGTGCGTTAATGGGTGAAACCTTTTTTTCAATGAAAGGCTGTTTCCGACTAATCGAACTTTGAGGACATACCCTTAAGAGAGTCCTTCCACTCCATTACAGGGCGTCTTCCTCATTCTTTTCTTATATATGTAAGACAGTATTCCTATATTTTATGGTATCTGATGCTTTTTAAAGCGTCTAGTCGGTCAATGATCTTTGCCATAACCAGGATCTCTTGCCCTTTCTGACTAGCAAAGTCCGGAGAACACACTTGTGTAGTGTCTTAGTTTATATTCCTCTTATTATAATATACAAAGAATTTAGTGGTTAGCATACCAGCTGCGTTAGTTGGAGAAGGTTACTTGCGTTTACTCCAATCGTTTTCAGCAGTAAACTCTATAGTCAAGTAATAACAAACGCACTTATAAGAGATGCAGGGCGGGTCTTTTAGTAAAGCAGGTGAACAGTTAGGCGCAAGCGAGAACCTATTCGTATTCTCCGGGATCAGATTCAGCGGAAGTTTTATCTATTTGGGGTTGGAAATACATTCTATAAAGATCTCATCTAAAGCCTGTTCTTTATGCACCTTATTTAATTACAGGGTAGGTAAAGGAATAAGAAAGTCTTGTATTAATTTACCGGCTAACAAAGTCCACTCATATTGCATTCTAGTAGAAATCCTCTCGTTACACTGTTTTGAGTCGAGACACAGATTCTATTTTGCATATTAAAGGAGGGTTTGACTTATTTTTCTTTATTAAGAACTGTCTTTCGTCTGCTTATAGCTATTAAAGTCTTTGTTTTAGGGTAGAGTATTTACGCACGAAGAATTAGTATTCCTTGTGGCTACCCCTAGTGGGTCTGTAGCAGCATACCCTTCTTTTTTTTTTTTATTCAGATAGAAAAGGTTTCTTTATATATAATAAAAATTGATGAGAAGAATTCCACTTTTCTCTCCTTTTTATAGCAATAAAAAAATATTCTTTCTTACTCAAGTTCTCTAGTAGAATTCCTGTTATTTTCTTTCCCTGCATTTAGACTTTAAAAAGAAAAGACCGACGTAAGGAACGAGGCAAATCCAATGGGTGGCCCATCCCGTGTGCAGTTAACATTTTTATTAAAATATATAAATTTAAAACTGAAGAGGGGGCATGCGGTTGACAACTCTTAGTACGAGTCTATCAGATACAATCCATTCTTAGCTATGCTTCTTCGTTCTTCATATAGAATCATGAAGAAATACCTTACTGCGAATGCTTAAAAAACCATATAGATAAGAGGACTCCTGTTCTAGACGACTAGGCCGGGGGTTTACCTTTTCGATGCATTTGTGCTATTTGCTGCTCATCTACGAGCTACTCCTCTTTACTATGATTCTTCTTATGTGGAAGCTTTCCTACTCTATTATAAAGCTCGGCCCTAGTATACTTTACGTACTATCTATCTTCACTTACTATATAAGGGGGTCCTCCTACTACAAAGAAGCCCTATAGAATAGTAATAGTTCTCGCTCCGACACAAGCAAGTATTCTACTCGCTTATTATTTTAACATAAAACTACTACTTTTTTTACTAAGATAGCGAAATCGACACCAAATTGGAGTGTTTAGGGTATTTCTCGCATATTAACAACAAAAGAGCGTAGAGAGCTTCTTACCTTTCTTCTTATAATTAATTATAAAGAAAGCTGTGTACCATGTATCATAACAAAAACATATAGGAATATAAAAAGCTTCCCCAAGTAGATAAACCTTGAGATCATACCTCGATTGAGATTAAATACAAGGGGCAGATCTATGTAAATATGTCTTCAGATAAATCTGATACCCTTACATGTACATCTTTTTTTAGAGACATTCCCATTATACGCCCATTTGATGTGATTCCCGCTTTTAAATTGTTGTATCGGTCTTAGCGACCTACAGAAAGAAGAAATGCGCGATACCTATTTCCTTTCCCGAACGCACCATAAGAAGTTGTATTTAATAACATAATAGAAAGCGGGAAAGCATGTTGGCAAGTTGTCTGTCCATGAACTCCTGGATGTGACCTAGTTAAGGAGTTCTTTTTTTTATTCGACTAAACCCTATCTTTTAACTACATTACTTGTCAAAATAAATTTTAATCTCTGGGGAGAGGTTGGAATAAAGCTAGAATGGCATTCCTTTTTCCAGTGTGTATGCGGGTGAAATCCTACTAATCTATCTATTATATATAAAGAAAGGGCGTATTCATTTTTTTCTCGCGTTTATTAATTAGCAGCAAAATGGGTTGATACCGAAAAGGGCCCATATTATTAGTAAAAGGATCGGAATGAAGGTATTAGATAGCGCCGTTCCGTACTCAACAACAAAGAAAAAAGTCTTATTCTTCCTTCTTAGCTAACTGCGAACTTATCTCGAAAAAGCTAAGAGCGATGTGTAGCCAAGTCTATCATCTATAGACAAGAGAATGAAAGGGGACTCGTTCACCGCTATGGCTAGTGGAGCCATTGCAGTCGGGTTTCAATTCCTCTGTTCTGTCCTTCAATGTATCAGGTTTTTTATTTAAGGTAAAGGTCGTCCATTAGACAGCTGGGTAAGAATCCTAAGTAAGAGTATAAATGTCTACAAAGGCTTCAATGGCTGCAACATAAGCCTAGTCGTTAACTTCTTTTTTTCTTTTAATTAATTTTAGTTTTTATTGTAGGTGGATAAATGGATTCTCAGATGGAGCATCTCCACCCTCTTCTTGGAATTGATCTTGATATGCTCAAAGTAAAAATAGATTCTCCCTTAACCGATGCCAAGGCGATAAAGTTACGTTCATCACAGCCAGATTGAACCCTGAAACAGAGGCATAGACATCTCCTGTTCGAGGAACTCTTATAGGACAGACCCTCTTTACTTCTTCTTTGGAAAGCACATTCTTTAGGAAAGGCGCCTATCATAGCAAAAGAGGAATCCCCATACGCATAGACTATATTCTTGAAGAAAACGTTAAATCTTAACAAGTACTTTGATCCCAGGTACTTTTTTTCCATACCATATGAAAATGGACTAGATTCATCATTAAGATTAAGGAAGAACTTTAACGATAACGAGTAGCAATCGACTGGTCGATTCAATTAAAATTAATAAAACCTATCACTTACTAGAGTAAGAAACTATGGCTGGACCTGACAACTAAGTAAAGACATTTAAGGATCATCCGGATAAAGCTGTCCAAACTGTTGATGACTTTGCTGACCAAGTCGCTGACTAAATCGAAGCTGTAGCGGATAGGGCGGCAGTTGATGTCCCAGTCGAAGGAAGAAGAATCTAGTCCGCTTGCATTGGACGAAGCTTTTGCAATAGTCCGTCTACCACCTAGGTCTACATTGTCTGCTGTATTAGTTTTCCCGGATCTCGCGGGTATAATTGTCTCCTTTTGGGGGTCGATACGTAATGACCTTGCTCGAAATACTAATCTCCGGAAAACTGCAAACGTGAGCGCAAGAAAGTGCTCTTTCCGACCCGCCCATCCCCTCTTTTCTTCTTCATTATGCTTACCAACAGGCTCGTTTCTTTGTTCGCTAAATTTCTTTCGTAACCTCGTCGGGCAGAGGTATTCGCCGAGCATGCTCAAGAGTAAGGACGTAATTCAATCTTGATTGGATAGCTTCTAATGGATCTCCAACATTTATTTGACTGACGACACAAAGCATCCACCCTTATATATAATAGAAATTTTTTATAACGCCGACCCACCACCACACGCCATTGAACTCCCTGCCATGACAAAGCTCAAATCTATGACCAAGCTGTACGCTAAACAAGTCAAGTTAGCAAATTAAAGAAGCGAATTGAGAGATGGATCAGTAAGTAAAGTAAGCCCCCTTTTTGAAGTTAGTCCGTGTTAATTCGTGCTGATTACATACAAGAGAAGTGCGAACAAGCGTATCTAAAGCCTAAGATAAGAAATTGTTCAACGCGGGTGATCTATCTCGGGCGGCTACTCCATTTGAAGAAAGTTAAGTAAAAGTTCCCAGTAAACGAAACAGAGTATTAATGCCCCACGGTTCACACAATGCATTTATATAGCATAACAATAGTCTATTTATAGCAGAAAGAATAAGGCGGATAGGGTTCTTATTGCAAGAGGTATTTGGAAAGCGAGTCTCGACGAGGAAAGAGTAGTCTAGTAGACATTAACTAGCCAATCCCGGTCCAAAAGAATCTTTCTTATCGGGTCGAGTTACCGGGTGAGAGCATTAGTCTTAGTAGAAAATAAATTACAGTAGGGGGACGTCTCTCTATAAAGCTACTCCCCAAATAGCGTTTCAGTAATTGACATTACTGCAGTTTTTTTCTTTCTCGCTCGAAGTCAGCCCGCCTCAACAATATTTTATCTATAAACTGACCTAGCTGCAGATCGCTCTATGGTTCTTTCTTTTGATCTGAATTATTATATATAGAATAGTAGTAAAGGAAGAGCTGAAATAAAGAAGAGATTTTAATCAATGATAGGTCTAGTAAGGTATTTCCGGGCAGGGGAAGAGGCTAGTTTTTATTACTGGATACACGTATTCCCGCTAATTTCTAATTCCGAAAACTCAGACAAAGAGGTCTTGCGCCCCAACTGGCCCTTGTATTCTCTTACAATATATATAGAAGAGTGGGTCTCTTCCTTAATATCTCATGCTGCGGTTTTAGACGGAGTATGCCATATAGACTAGACCCATTTGCCATAAAAGAAAGACATTAGGTCGACGAATTCTTTGCTTGAGTGCGAGCTGACTCTCCCGCTTGACACGTACGTTATTTTCCCCATTGTCCGTTTCGGAGACTACACCTGTTTCGTCCCATAACCATTTTTAGGAAGTAGAAACCGCATTAAAGGTTTATGGTTCCCGCCAGACTTGATTAACGAGAAGAAACCCGGGCTTTCACCTCGATCACGGATCCAGAAAAACCAAAAGGGAGAAGTGAGCTCGTGCCCTAACTAAGGGTCTCACTAGCTCGAAGGAAGCAAGAGAGTCGACTAGGATTTTGAAGAGCGCTCGACGAAAGGAATATAAAAGCACAGGACAAGAGCTACGTCTTTTACTTCGACTGCTGATCCAGGATAAGAAAAATTCCCCTCGGACCTCACTGTTCTTTTTCCATTTTGTTAGAATTCCCCCTAGAGTTATAGAAGGAAATTCAACTGCACTGATCGAATCTGATCCGTTCTTTCAAGCCTATAGCTATAACTATAAGGATGAAATTTCACTGCCAGCTCACTCCGAACATGACGAAGCTTTCTTCACTTCGAAGTTTACTCTGACTGGCACTTTAGGAATTGGTCAGTCATTATCGTCTCACCCAAAATGCGATTGTCTCAGTTATATTTTAAGAAGCCTGGGCCTTGCTACGACATCTGGCTAGCTACGGATCCAAAATGATGCTCTTCATCATTACAGCTTTTCTTCTTAATTGATTTAAGGAAAAGAAGAATACAAAAGGAAGAAAAAAAAAGATCTAAAGTGAGACGTTTCATAACCTCTTGCTCTCGAGCCAAACCCCTCCTTTAGAAAGAGGATTATAACCGAGCGAACCTCCTTCTTATCAGCCCTCCCCCGTGTAAGAAAGGAATGCAAAGCCGTTTGGAAAATTAAGGATCTGGTTCTTAATGACTAAATAAGTAAATAAGAAAGACATCAATCGAGTTGCCTCGGGAAGATGATTCTTAATTCTTATTAGACTAAGATAAGAAAGGATGAACCAACTATCCTATACCGGAAAGGTCCAATCTTCAATAGGAGAATATAGAATAGAGACCGGCTTTCAACTTCCTTATATGAATTTTCTTCTTCTTTCTCTTAAAGTTAAAGCATGAAGCCAAGCTTAAAATTGATGCTTGGGCGGGTGAGCCAGTTGTTAAGTGAAATGGCTAGCGCATTAAATTCCCCTTAATACGGGACAAACAGGGTTAACCAGTATGCCTTTTATGGATAGAATGCATATTAGAATGATTTTTCCCCTCTTTCCCTTAATTAAGCGCGGAAATACTAGAATCAAGCGGTTATTTCGACTTTATAATTATAATAAGAGGAGAGTCGTATCGAACCTAGGGCGCGCGTTTTTATGTTTGAAAAGAAAAAAGGCGCTTTGGACAGTGTATATGAAGTCTCATTTTTGGGGGTGAAAAAATGATGACCTGGTCTAAACCTCACCTATGGACTAAAGACATCAAAATTGACTGGTAAACAGCAAAAAATTTCATGTTAAATTTCGTTTTTAAAGATTGTATTAGATGTTAGAAAGAAGCTTAACTGGTTAAAACAAGCGAGTTGGCTGAGGGACCGAAGTGGAAGGAAAGTAGAGCATCTCATTCTTAGACTACTATTCTTATGTATACCGGTTGTTTTCATTCTACAAGCGTTAGCGATCAAAAGTGCTTGGAACGTAAGCGGCGTAAAGGAGCTAGTTGCATCTCTTCTCATTAGCGTACAAGTCCTGTAAAGGCAAAGTAGAGCATTATCAGATGCCACTTGAGGCAAGGAAATCCTCAAAAACGTATCTCGACAAAGCGTACCATCGGGATATATTCACACGATCTTGGCTTCTATCGAATGCGTCTTCCTTAACTTACAGCTGGGAATTTATAGAATGAACCCACTTTATATGGCTCGGGTCTTGGTCTAGCCCTTTCGTAAGTTAGTGGAGCTGGGCTTTCTTCTCCTATAAGAACCAGTAATCGTTCTCAACAACCCTTACGACCGGGAACCCGGAAAGGTTGTGTTTGAAAATGCCTTTTCTTTGCTCTTTGCAGAAATCATTCTTGTAAGAAGAAAACAAAACTTTTAGGACACAACCCAAGAAGCCCTTTTCTTCGCCACATCGGTCTAACGATATTGTACTTGCTCTCGGATTTACTTCTAGCTGGAAGCCGCCCCGCCTTAAATGGGATTTATTTCCCAGGAATCCCTCATTAGCTATTCAGCTTATTAACAAAGGATCGACTTTTTTGGCTATGATCCGCATTTTATAGTGCTGATGAAAGACTCTTTTCGGCAAAACATTTTTTTTGGCTGGAAATGATGCTTGGGTCGACGATTGGTTGGACAGTAAGATAGGAAAGAGCGAAGGTTAACAGCTTATCTCCTATGCTAGTTTGTTATACCACTAAAGTGCATTCTCGCGTCTCACTCATTAGAGTCAAGGTAGCCTTCTAATAAAATTAATAAAATAAGGACTCTCGTCGAAAAGTATTTTCGTTCATATTCTACTTGCTACAAAGCTTTCACTCGTTGGAACAGAGGAAAGGCTATCCTTAACCGCTTGACGACTCTTTTCACCCGACCGACCGCGGGTATCGAACAAGATCCTTCTAATCCAAACCTCACGAAAAGAAAGGTCCCCAAAAATCCTATGAATAGGCTTTTCCCGAAAAATACAAACAAAGACAGCCACCCCTGCTGTGTGTGAGGCGGATTTAAGAAAACAGGTAAAACACAACTATATAAAAAAGTAAAGATAATTAGCTATATGTATCAAACCGGGAGAATCAACAAGAACAGAAGGGAGAGGTACCCTCGATCCGGGTTTTCCGCGGTTAGAGTTCCTTCGAACAAACAGAAAAAAGATCCCTTATTTTTAAAAGCTTTTTGCGAACTTTCCTCTGGAAAGAAAGACTTGGTTTGGCGTTTGATTGACGAAAGCCCTTTTTTCTTTAGTTTGTCCTTTCTTATTCACATCACTCACAGGAAGTGCACCTAGCTAGCGTATGACTCTGGGACGCAAGATGAGGGCATAACTCATAAAAAAGAAAGAGCTACTACTTCTCAAAGTTCTCAAAGAAAGAGATAGGTCCGAGCTAAGGTATAGGGGGGTCCCAGACGTGGCAGTAGCTAAAGTAGCGTCTAATCAAGAAGCTGTCGATGGGTGGTGAAAGGAACGTTCTACTCAGTTCCTGCCTCATCGTCTTCTTCGCTTTCGTGTGAGTCATATTCTAGTTTTTCTATTTGTTTTGGGGAAATAGATGCTTGTTTCGGAGTAAGCTGCCCTGGAAGTCAATCCCTCTTTCTTTGGAAGCTTTACTTAATGCTCCTTTTCCTTCATCAAGGACTGTGGCTTCGGCTATTTCCTCTGCAAGTGCGTCAACAACCTCTGCTGTTTTTTTTAATAAAGAGGGGGGCCGACGCGGCACACGAAAACACCCTCTCCTTAAGACTGGGACTCCTTCCTTCGCTCTCCGAACTTCTTCCCTTTATGTGAGGGCTGGTTAATTGGCTTTGCTCTTTGGCGATAGGCGCCCCCAAGCGTCTAAAACATCAATGCTTTAGTAATCCCTGCGACAGCTACATTCTATAAAGATGTTAAATAAGCTACGCCTAAAATAATTTTTACTTAATGAAATAAAATGGGTTCCAATGCATTACTGGGGAAAGGCACTACACAAGTGTGTTCTTTAGTTCACTTTGGCTTTGGGGCAGAAAGCGCAACTACGTATGCTTGCGGTTATGGCGAGTAAAGCCTTGAGGAAGTCCTAGCAGGCATCAAATGACACTTTGACGCGGAAGGCGCCTTTTAATAGAATGAGGGCCTTGTCACTCCCTTTTGTTTATAGGAGGATAGCTCCATTTTTCCATTCTGCCGTTTTAGGCCTCATATTGAGTCATATAAATTAAATAGACAAAACTGCTTGCCATAAAGAGTAAAAGAGTAAGGGAGTCCTGGTCGGACGACGTCAGGATAAGTTTTCCTGGTTGGAGAAAACCGTATTGGGGACTCAGGTGATAGTGAAAAGCAATAGAACAAGCGAAATGAGTTGAAGGATAGAAATCACTCTAGCATCACTTTTGAGTCTATAAAATAGATTTCAAAAAAAGGAAAATTGACCTGTTTCATTAAGGAGACCTTTCCATCGGGCCTAGCAGAACTAGTCAAAGGAAGCGCTTTATTATCTATCTCCAGGGATTCTTCTATTCTCCGGCAGCGAGAAGACAGAGAAAGCAGGTAATTTAGCGTCAAAGTAAGGAGAGTCCTTTAGAGCAGAGGCCCTTGTTGGGCTTTGAAAATGGAAGAATTCTATATTTACCACCAGCAAATGCTGTTTTTTTCCTCTTCTCCCGGTCCAGCAGGCGTGGGAATTTCAGCTGACTCTGTCTTGGCCTGCGCCTCTCTTTCGTTTCGGTCCAAACCCCCTCCCCGAGCATCTAGAAAGGCAAACCATTCTCTGATAGGTGGGGCGCGCTAGCATTTTCTTACTTAAGCGAAAGAATGAATCTTAGGACTTGGATTTGAGAGTATGTTGATCAATGCCCGCATCAAATGGCTTTTCTGATATTATAAGAAAGAAGATCGTGACACATGGGACTGGCTTCTCTGCTTGCTCGCCCATATGAATGAGTCTGTGAAGTCTCTTGCCCCTCTGAAAAAAAAAAAGCTCGGAACGATCTTACGAGCTTTTTTGCCTATAATTAATGGGGCTTGTTAATTATTAACAACTGGAAAAAGTACCCTCCCGTACAAGAAATCTTAGTGAAATGATGTGTGACCTTTCTGGGACGCACTCTGCTCCATAAGTCTTAATATAGGAAAGGATTGAAATACATTACTATTACAGTACAGACAACCTTGGAGGGTGCTTATGAGAAGCGGGTAAGCGGCTTAGAGGAATTGGCAGTAAATAATTTTTTTATGACGATAGATCAACTGGAGGGAGGAAGAGAACAAGATTGATTGTCCTTGTAATTGGCCTGTAGAACTCGTTTTGTGTGTATGCATAAAGAAGGCTTAGTTGGTAAAAAACCAGTCTTTACATATCACCTTTCGTGGCTTTGGTGTAAGAAGTCCTAATTGCTCGGAAAGGCATGCCCCGGCTTCCCAGAGTGGCTAGCCCAAACAAAGTAACTTCACTACTAAGGCGCTTCTGGTTGGCTTATATCCTCTTTTGTTTTGATATATAAAAGTAAGGAGGCCTTTTTGCAGTAGTAGAAGCATTATATATATATATTTTCTTATTTTATCTGTAAATACAAAAGGTATCGATCAATGGCAACCTATTTTTACTAGTATGATCAACACCTTATTATTATTACTAAAGAATTAGAATTGAATGATCCTACGTAACGTACACACAGAGTGGAGTAGGAAGATGCGGACTTAATAAAAAATGGTTTCTACTGTGTTTATATTATTATATCAATAGTAATTGACAACACAAACTACACAAGGCCACTAGCAAATAAACTTGTTTTCATTTCAAACCCGCTAGTATATAATATATAGTTGCTGTGGCACTTACCAACAACGTCTTTGTTCACATCTCGGGAATGACTGCTTTCCCTTATTCGCGCAGACTCATTCGTAAAGAAATTTAATTTTAGGAAAAAGGGTTTAGGTCAAAAAAAAACAATAGCTGAGTACGATTACATTTATGATGAACGAGAGGCCTCTTCCTGCACTGTTCGTGGGCTAAGTTCTATATGCTATATGGATGTGGATGGAGACCAAACCCGTTAAAAGGACACTTCTGGTAGAAGCTCTTTGAAAGTAAGAATAATACCATAGCCATTAATATAATAAAGAAGAACGAACCTTCGTCGAGGCATGTTTTTTTCTTTATATTAGAAGGGTAGGCCACGACTACTTGTGCATCCGTGGGAAAATCACTTAAACATCGTTTTAGGCGTCAAGTGGAAGTAGAAAAAGTTTCTGAAAAAAAAAACTTGGGAGGCAGCTGGTGAGCCTCCAAGCACACGTGCCCTATCAATAGCATCTTAAATTATATAGTATGGGTAAGAGAACGAAAGCAATGCTTTATCCTCACCTATACCCGAAAAAGACTTGGTGAACGACCTTAAGCTTAAGAAAGATCCGGGCCCCATATTCATTTCCACAGGGTGTTGGCCAACAACGGAACAGCTGGATGAGTCCTTTCTATCTAATCCACCGGGCTCGGAAAAGCGAGACTAACCACACCAGCATGATAGAATTGTTCACCGCGCACGACAAGATTATCCTTCAGAAGTTCTTTTTTCTTCGGTGTAAAACAAAATAAGGTAGTCAAAGCGTCCATTGGAATTAACCACGCATGAATTCTCATTCTTTCTTTTTGCGTTCGTGAAGTTCTCCGGTTTCGTATCATCAAAAGATAAAGGCAGACTGTGATCTCAATTTCCTTCCCGAGGTACTGTGGATAGGGCAGGTGAAGCTTTCTTCGCTGACACCAATCTATTCACCCGGTTCGCCTAACTTAATTAAAAACTTCCATTCGGAACATCGTTATGCACCGTGGAAAGATAGCAGGGCCTGCCTCCATTAAAGCTTCGTCCGTTTCCATTTCATCTTCACCCAGAGCTTTGGCTGCATCCGTCGAATTTTCAATGCTCTCTTTCCTGTTTGTGGTTTCATGTCGAGTCCTCCCATTCTCTGCCTTACCTGTATTTAGAACAAGACGTGCACCGGAAAGTCTTAGTGCTTGAAGGGGCTCTAAGTCCTACAGCGCGTTAAACTCCGTGGATCCCCTTGTTAATTGTTAATAGGAGATAGGAGGTAGGACGCCCTACTAGTGGGGCATTGGTCTTCTTCCCTACCATGTATCATACCACAATGACATATTTTGCTTTTCTTTGTTTTTGGAGAAGGCATCATAGACCTAACTATGGAGCAGGGGCTGCAAGACCTAATACAGATGGCTTTGCTCTTTCTTTGTATTGAGCCTCTACTCTTCTTGAGTGAAATCATATATCATAGATAAGAGGCCTTCCTTAGGAGTAAGTAGGGATAGGATGTGGAGTAGGATAAGGCCCTACTTAAAAAAGCATACATACGGAAAAAAGAGATAAGGCGCTGAACCTTAATATAAGTATACCACAAGTGTGGGCGACATCTGCTAGAAGTAAAGACCCTCTTCGCCCAATCCAAATCTTTGATAACGAAAACCCTCTGCCTTTATTGTATAGTGAGGTGAACATACAGAGATGCTAAAAAATAAAGTAGATTGGAGTTAATGGATAGAGAGATAGAAAGGTTTCCAACCAAAAGAGAGTAAAAGACCGCTAATTTTTTAGAATGTCCAAGTCGAGGGCCGAAGTATCTCATTACCCCTCAGTTTCTTACACTTCTTACTTATACAACAAGGCTTAAGTAGTTGCAAGGGGGCATATAAGAGGGAAATCTGACTACATATAAACAAACCAGAGAAAAAGATTGTAGATGGATGCTAAATTGCTTGATAAAGGAAGAAGCTTTTAGGACAATGAATAAGCTCGGAGATAGCGGTGCATACGACTGCTCTATATATATGGGTACTCAATTTGCATATGTAGAATAGAGTCCTTGTAGGGCAGCTGTTTTAGGGCCAAAAGAAGCTCCTTTATACTCGAGGGTATAAGGGCTTGCTTGTCCTTGCTTCTTTTCTTTCTCTTTTAATAAAATACAAAGGCAAAGCCCACATATAGAATATATGAGGTCTTCTTTATTTAAGGCGAAATGATCTTCCAGATATTAGTTATAAGAAATATTGCTTACTTACTGTGGTAGTGCTTATGCGCAAGCACTCTTCTCCCGCGCCGCCCGTAGTGTAGACAAGGAAGCGCCGCCCTGTTTGTTTGATTGAAAAGGTAAAGCTCTAGTCGAGTCCCTCCTTGTAAGCATCCGTTCTATGCAGTTATAATCGATAGAACTCTAAACTCTAAAGTGCCCTATTCCTTGTATGGCTGGTTGTCATTACCGACAAGTGTCTTTCTTTCCTAATTAAGGCGATTCAACTCGCTTTCTAACTCCTATTTAGCGGCAAAAGACAAGGCTAAGGTTTCATTTATCTGCTGCTTGACTATAACTATTAGACTATATTAGAAAAGATTGTACATTCATTCTATAGTTCAGACTTTTGGGGATTGGTATGGCACGTATGATAGCGCGATAAGATTGTATATGAAAGCCTCTTTCTTTTTGGTGCTTGTCTTACACTTTGTCTGCTTCGGGAGTTGGGAATTTTACTTTTTTCGCTTGTGAGAATATCGGTTTACTCAAATACAAAGCGATAACAGTTGAATGAGTTACCACTTATTTTACTAGATAGGGTATACTATGAAAACTCTTTTATAGTTGTATTCCGGGCTTCTAAAAGATAAGGGCATCTTCGAGGCGTCATCCTCTTTATGTATACTGACTTCCCCCCGTTCTTCTCGGCTTTACTAATTGAATCGGATCTTTCTTACTTCTTATTGAGATTGCTTACGATTTTCGTACATATTATATGACTTTCTTCCTAGATGGGGGCACCAGTCTTTACTGGACTGGAAAGTAAATCATAGGTTCACTAGATACTGACTCTAGGCGGACAAGCAGACATTTCACTATTTTAATACGGTGAGCAAGCTATTCGACGAAAAGAAGAATTAGAAGAGAAAAAGCTGTGATGGCAACTAGAGCGCAACAAATATAATATAGAACCAGCGACGCTATACAAGAAAGAAAAAGCTCACTTAACCACTATGCAAGGAAAGTACCCATGAGCATGTCTTTATGCCGAAAAGGGCAAATTCTCTTAAGTTCTGGAGTTTACAGACAAAATAAGTTTACTGATTAGAGACTGACACAGAGCAAGGGGCGCCTAACTCAACGCAGTCCCTAACAAAAAGCTCGTAAAGGCCTTAACATAAATTAACTTTAACTAGGTCCAGAGCATCAGCTAAAGCCGTTCTTTACGAATTTCAGATGCAATATGCCTTGGAGCTTTTAAATGCCAAATGAAGCTCTACGCTTTCAGACCGAATATGTCCAAAGATGCTCAACCTAATACAAAAAGAGAAGAAAACGGAGATTCACAAGCAAGCCATTAAGACTTCTTATGCCCAAAAAGAGTTTTGTTGGGTCGGCCACTATACAGTATAACACGGTCTCCGAAGACTTTTCACTGCTCCCTTAGCTCCCTAGTTAGTATTCTATTCGCATATTAATTTAAGGTAGGCGCGAACGAAGTAGCACCAAAACCTCTGTCAATAGAAGCTTCCCCGATGTAGATGACAGATTCAATACAAAAGAAAGAGGGTCCCATTGCGGCTTGTCCCGCGCAGCAGCAGAGCTAGAAAAAGAACTCAGGGATATATATATATATGAAATTCTCCATCCAACAACCCCCGTTACCACCACTACTCCTTATTAATTTATAGGGTCTCGTCGTTGTAATTAAATGCTCGGGATAACGTTTTTTCTTTTATTATAGTTGAGACAAAGGAAAGCAGCCACTAAAAAGTCTTACATAGCGGGGTCTATTTTGCTTTACTACAAAGGATAGGGAATCATCCCAACCGAAAGACTGGTACGGGTAATACCTTCTGCTACGCGTAAGAGGCAGCAAGCGCTACTATCTCATGACATATAGATAAGACTGCTATTTATATTGAAGAATACGGCGCAAGCGCAGCAGCCGCCTATGCAGATGAGAGCAATAGGAATCCTCCTTAATTTTGGTTGTTATTTATATAAGATAAGCATAGAGTAAAACAAGCAGCAAGGCCTATGGAATAATATAGAGGAGGCATAAGCCGACGCAAAGCCGGAGCCAGTTGATGGGAGCGCCTTTACAGATTAATCAACAAGAAGAAGGCGGAAGACTATAACTAATAAGCCGAAGCTCCCTACTAGACTATATTTCCTGGTAGTAAAGCGCGGATATAAAGAATAATATCCTTTTCATTCACATATTAAGTTTTGGGGATTAATAATTCTATTATTATAATAGAAAGAAAAGTAAGTAGCTCATTTCGAAGTTACAAAGGTAAGAGAATTTAAGACTTGTCCCAGAAGAGGGCCCCCGCATCGAGCAATCTTTGGTATACCTTGACTCCCTATTCGCCGCATGCAACAAAGTTTATTTAATCTATACTATATATAGGCAAGCAACTCCCGACTCGTCTACAGATCGTAGGGCTTACCACTATTATCTTTATATAAACCTTTAATTCTCTTATCTGATCAGCAGCCGCCCCTAACAAAAAGCAGAAAGACGTCCTTAACACCCCACAGACGGTGCTTTCTGCTTGAACGAAGACTCCGGGGAGAAAAGAGAAGAAAGAATTGATCGGAGTTCCCCTTTACAACTGTGGCTTACCCTGTTGAAAGAGCCCTACTTAAGAGCAGAATCGTAGGATAGGTATAGTAGTCTAAGCTAGTTAGAGAAAAAGAATGTATTGCAGCGGCCTAAAAAGAAAGACTTGAATGAAAGAAGAAGAAAGTAATACAAGAATGTTGGAGCTGACTAATAGAAGCTCACTTATAGTAACTAAGACAGTGTTCACAAAGAATAGGAGTAGAGGTGCCCGAGAAAAGAACCTCGGTCGGATGGTACGTGAGTAAGAAGAAAGCCATGCTATTGTTATGATTGAGTAAGGGCAATCCCCGTCTAGCGACCTTCCCGCCCTTGATTCAACTAACTACAGCTCCCGAAAGCCGAAATGGAGTCAAATAGCCAATGAGAAATAAAGCCATTTGTTGATATCTTTCTCATCCTTCAAAACCCGGAGCAGCTCTGTCTGTTGCCTCGCCCAAACGCTCTGCTTCTTTTATAGAGGTTTCTCTCTCTATATTTATAAGCCAATTCCAGCGATTCGTTTACAGATGTAATAATGCAAGAGGGTAAAGCCACCTGTACCCTTTACGTTCCGCCATTCCTTTAACTTTAGCGCTTACAGTCCTTGTCGAAAGAGTTGAGGAAAGCCGGATAGGGGTCGTTGTTGTAATTTAAGAGGATCGATTCGCATCATCCGCCACCCTGCTTCTTGGGTAGAAAGAATCCAAACTTGTATTGGTACTACTAAGACAAAGGACAATAAGCTGCGACTCAGTCACTTAGGGCGAGAACAAGAGGCCATTGCTGCTTTTATCTGTCAGGATGTTCGGTTGTTAAGTGACCATAGAATCTGTCACATGTATTCTTCCCCATTTGTCGATCTGGTATTACGCCTATGACGCCTAGACTATATCTCCCGAGCTTTTCTTGGAGAGTCCCTTTTTTATGCCTTCCTTAGAAATTAGAGGTCTTAATTCACAGCACAGTAATTAGAAGGATAGGTCGAATAGTAAAGTGAACAAAGTGACGCTTGGTGTGTATTCCATTTACTTTCTTATGGTGCAAGCAACGTCTTTTGTCTTTGTGTGACTGGCGCAAAAAGCCCATATAATCTCGATTCACAAATAAGTAGTAGGGTTGGTTTTTATATATAACAAGAATATAGAGGTTTTGTTGGCAGGTTCCTAGAAGAGAGGCCTTTGATAATGGGAATTAAATTCCTTGGTTCAAAAAGAGGGTTGCATTCCATTTACTGAGTAAAGTCAAGCTCCCTAAATAAAGGAAAAATAGAGAAGAAAAAGGGAATATCCTACTTTGTCGATTCTACTTCTTCTTGCTCGAAATAGCGGATCCCTCCTATAGCGGCTAGTTAGAGGAGAAAGAAAACATAGCACATTGTATAATCGGAGTTAAGCGAGGGCTGGGACATTGGTGCGTGTATACATACTAGGACGAGTTCTGACTAGCGAATCCAGTTGGATTAGAAGCAGCTACCGAGGCTCTGCTCCGCCCCCTGATTGGTATATCGGGGATTTAATCTCCTAGAGCATAGAAGCTGCCTTTTTCGATAAAAGGTGCTAGTAGTAGTAAATCATCATACAAGTTTAAACGACCTATTCTCTTACCTTACATATGAACTTGCCCCTCTAATAAGTGGTGAGGGGAGCAAAGTCTTTTTTCGATTATAGTTGGAAGTCTACCGCCGAGACCTTGTCTTTTGTAAATGGATCCCTGCGCCTACGCCCTTATCCTCCAATATCGTATTATGCTTAACTTGATCGTAATAAAGTAGGCCCATGGAATGAGAAAAGCGTCTCGGGTAGAGTCCTGCCGTGCGTTACGCCCTGCGGGTATACGGAAGTGGTGAGCGATTGCGAGAAAAGAAAGGCTGCTAGTATAGAAATACCTCTTTCTCAGTTGACTTATATCTCGTGCCAACAACTTCTCTTGCTTACTTACGAATCCTATACTATAGATTGAACCGAGCTGCCGACGTAGCTTCTTCGCTCGGGTCTCGTACAACAGCCGGGATTTAAACTCTGTACTTATTAGTAGACGTAAAAAGGGGGTAGACCGTGAAGATCTTTCCTCAGTAAGAGCGGCGCTTACTTTAAATAGTTAGAGCCGAGAAGGTGCAACGCCAGTTCTGACTAGGTGGCCTGAGGGAGGAGGTATAAAGAAAGGCTTAGTATATCATGAATATCCACTAAATGGACGTAGCAGCAAGATTGGCTGAGAATAGAGAAGCCACTGAACTAAGTCTGGAATGGAACTTCGTCGAGATGACTTAAGATGATTGTCTTTGTCTAAGTGCCAGTGCGTGATCATCTGTATACCCAAAGGAGACGCCACTCACCCTTTAAGATGAACAGGAAAGATGATCAATCCCCATAACTTAGTAAGAATCCTTCTTTTTCTCGTAGTAAGTATATTGATAGGCAGGGCAGCTCGGTCCGAACCTAAGACAGCGAAGAAAGAGAAGACTCAATCAAACCCTTTCCTTTTGCCCAGAGAGCTCGTTCAACCTAACTAGAATACCAAGTCTAGCTATCTATGGATTCTTTTACTCCAAAAAGCTCTTGTTTTGCATTGAGCCTTTGGTAGCAAGCTTTTATCAAAAGTAAGGGTGAAGTGAAGTAGCGAAAGCTTTTCCTTTTCTTTTATAGAAGTAGGCATGTATTCCAAGAAAAAGAGATGAAGTCACGGGTATGGATGGAAGCAGCCTTGATCGCAATGATCTGGACTTATTGAGCGGATCGCACCTTGTAATACCTGTTCGTACACAAGCTTTTTCCATCTCCAGCAAAGATGATTCCATACCGAAGAAGCTTACTAATATAACTTATCTAAAAACTATAAAGGAGTAGTAGAACCCTTTGTTAAGAGAAGTATAGCTTTGTTGAATGCTCCCTCTTATACCGGTAAGTCAAGCCGAGTCTGCCGATGCTCTCGCCCCCCCTGGACTCTAAGTCTGGGCAATCATGGAAAGATTATATAACTCTTTGACATAAGTGGTGGCTTTCTAAGCAGGGAGATAGGGGAGTTCTTTCTTAATTTTTGCGCTGCACAAAAGCATACTAAAATTTCTGCCTCATCTTATCAAAGAGGGCGGGGGTTGTTGGATTGGAGATTGTTACGATCACTTTAGATCGAGCCTTCTTTAGCATATGACTTGTTTAAAGTATGAAAATGATAATGAACTCGCCTACAAAGAGATTTCTTTTGTAGTACATGCCAGGATCTGGCACACACCCATACTGGATCATCCACACGATGCCCTTGGCTCTAATACAAGTTATAGTAAAGAGTTTTCATAAGGAGCTTGCCGAGTGTTTCGGGAGATGGGAGCGCCCCTGGAGGTGATAGCCCTCTTCCTTTAGGAGCATCTCATACTGATGAAAAGACAGAGTAAAGATAGAATTATTTTAGAATACCGGAGGAGAACGTCTTAGGTCGGTATATGTCCTATTGTCTTTGTACAGATTTTGTATTTAGTGGGAATTTCTCTGATCATATAAAGGAGGTTCGGGCGGGTGCGATATCAGAAAGAAAGCCCATCATTGATTCCGTTATTTAGTTGGACAGCTGCTTGAAAAGATAGAACGCGGCCCTTCCCAAGAGGGATAAAGAAGAGTGGGGCAATGGCGAAGTTGCTACAGAGTAGGCTTGAAACCGAGCGGGGACATGGGGGTAGTGCCCTTTAAACAGCAGCAGTCCTGATCTACTTCTTCTCTTTTTCCTGGAGCTCCGTTGAAAAAGCTGGTTAGTAAATAAGAACGATGTTAGGTTAGCGAGTATATTATATTATAATATAATGAATAAGACGAGGGCGAATTCCGTTTACCCAATATAGTACGACACAGGTCCGACGTTGGGGTCGGAAGCTTCTAGTCCTATGCTAAGCCCCTTCTTTTATGTATGAGGATAGACGGGCGCCCGTCTGTAACTCTGCTTTTTGCTTATCACATGGGCTATTGGGATGCATGATTAAATGGAACTAAACCAAAGCAAAGTTGCCTTGTAAATATAAAGAGAGAGGGTGTTTACGCGGCCTATAGAATAGAAAGCCTTGAATAGCAGGGTTGACGACTGAGTCCAATAGACCAAGATAGGTTGTGGTTATGAAACGCCAAAGATATATTATTCTAACACTAATATATGCAAGCAAAACCTATAGTATTGCAACTAAGCTCTTCGAACCATCAACAGTAACCACCCTTCTATTTCTCGTTTGATAGGCCGAACCCTCGTAATACAACTCTCTCTCTGCCGCAATTGCGCCTTTACGAATGTACTGACTCCAACAATCATTATATAATATGTTATTGTCAACATTTGAAGAGTCTTCTCTACTTCCCTCTCTTTTGAAAATGCCGAGACTTCTTGGCATCTTCGACCAACGTCTGGTAACGCATCCTTTGCCAACTCTGGTTCGCCCAACCGCACTTCAACAGGGATCTCATCAGGTTAGATGGTTTCTTTATCATTATAAATAAAGGAATCTATCCATTGAGTAGCTATCCGCCTTCTGTTTACCACCTGTTACCACCTGCCTCTCCCCCGGGCAGTCGAGTCTTTTTTAAATCCCCTTATCTCAGGTATTTCATCCCTCTCACTATGCTCGAGTCATTTTATAGCGTACTTGCTTGTTTAAACTAAGGAATAGCTAGAAAAATGATTCTTAAATAAATAGAAATCTCATTTACCATCCCGCCCTTAACTTTTCAACTACTCAAGGATTCGCTGAGATTCTCTTGCCTCCTAACTTTACGGCTAGGTAAGAGAGCTACTGCTCCAATTCTTTCTGATGATACATTCTGTAATAGAATAATCTTTTAATTAGAAAGCCACTTCACTCGTTCGAACCAATGCGAAGAGGAAATAGAGGTTTGGAAGGTAAATAGGTTTGTGTTTTCTATAAGATATAGGTCTCAGTGACAGAATTAGTGTGGTAAAGCTCTAGGTCTGTGGGCAGGCTGCATACTGGTACGTATCTCCAATCATAAGTTCTGGTTCACGGCTAAACGTTGTGGGCTCATAAGAGGCCTATAAGAGCAAGTTGTCGCTTTTGGAGTCTGATCACCTATATATAGAGCATAATAGCACACCATAACGGGGAGATAGAGTCTCAGAAGAGATTCCCCACGCATTTGTATGTAATTAGAGCAGGCAAGGGTAAGGGCCTTCTTTTTATTTAACAAGCTAAGATATGGCAACTGCCATAATGGTTAATTTTAACTTACAGTGTGAACGGGCCTAATCCAATAAGCGGTGTCATTCTACGTCGCAAAGAAAGAAAGTACGGGCGAAAGTAGAGCGGGGACGTGGTGGTGTGATCCATCCGAGCTTTAGGAGCAAAAACGCAATAGAGCAGGAGAATTTTACGGGGTTTAAGTTAACGACGGCCCATACATACCAATGGCACATAAAAGACGAGAATGTGCATCTTTAGTACATAAAGAAAGAGAGAGCTCACATGGGGCTGCTGCTATATAAGCATACCCCGGACTTTAGCACTTCAACAAATAAAGGAAAGGATGCGCTCTTTAATAACGAAGTAGACCGCCACTTCTTTAAGAATAGGAAAAAGATGCAAGCGATTATTCATCATTAAGTTCTTCGAAACGTAGCTTCTTATACTTTAGCCTAACATGTTTTTGTTATAGCATTTCAAAGTTGTAGAAGAATAACTGCGGGAAGAGGCTCTGGTAGTCGAGCTAGACCCTTGAGCCGTGTACCTACCTTGTCTGACTTAATCTCCTTTCGTATATTGGGATGGAAGAAAAACTACTACACTCTTGTGTATTGAGAGAAGCCGAGCCCTATTCTACTTGGGATTATCCTGCTCGATCCTGTCTGTATACTGCTGTAATTCTTGATTGATGTAGCGGTTAGTAGCTAACTATAGCCTGTCTGTCCTGTATAATAGTTGCTTTTGTTTGATTGCTATCAATCATTTGACATCTTGTTAATTAAGAAGCCTAGTTCTGGAGCCAGTCGGGGATAGCATACTTATATAAATAAAGTAGCGTCAGACGGACGACGTATACATAGATAGGTGATAGGCGAAGAAAGACAAAGAGGGATTTCTTTATCCAACTACTAATTAGTTTTCTACGGAAGCTACTTTTAAAGACATTCTCTTGATGAGTCCTTAATCTTATCAGAATGCGGCGCTTTGCTTTTTAATTTACGAGCTCTACTTTCTTTAAAAGACTTTGACTTTCATTTCACTAGCCGGTACCTAATTCAATAACAAGTCTTTTCTATTTTAACTATAAAGGATTGTATGCCATCTTTCTATCTCTAAGATCCTCATATAAATAAAAAGGAATGAATAGGGTTTGATTTCTTATTTTACGAGTCGACAGAGATTCTTCTTCCTATTGAAGAAAGGCTTAACGCAAGTAAGTAGAGCTTTATCCATCTGTATGAGATGATGCATCGAAGAGCCCTTGTTAAAAAGCAAGACTTCACGCTTTCTCGCGTCTATACCCTCTTCTACTTCTACTAGTCTCAATCAAAGCAGTTGTTCTCATCTCGTGATACACCCGTGGTCTCATTTTTCTTTCTAATATCACCTGATACGGAAAGAAAAGTAAAATAAAGCACCATTCGATGAAAGCCTAAGTTCTTCTTAGGGACTCTATAATAGAATATCCCTAAGGATCATACAAAATCATTCACCATGTGATCTCCAAGTTCCCTAGTAACCGCCCCCCTTTCTTTTCTATCCAGAGATTCGGCCGGAAGTTAGGCAGCAGTGATTCGGAAAGATTCGTCGAATACACGCTTATGATCAATGTCTTCAGGATCTGGCATGAGAAGCTTTTGGGCCTAAAGATGCTCGCGAAAATACACCGACAAGTTCGCATAAAACAAAATGCAAACCTCCCCGTATGTCAGAACAGAGTACGTAGTCGAGCTTCTTGCCTTCTTTAATCCAGGTCGTTCCAGTACACTTCTGACGGCCTTCTCGTATAGAGATTTAACCTGAACCAGCTACTTAGGAACCTACATCGTCATGTGGTACGAAGAGGAAAATTCAAAGGTCTTTTAAAGCGCTCGAACGAAGAGAGAGTCAAGATATGTGTTAAGCATAGAGCCTTCTCCGGAATAGTTTAAAGTCTAATTGTATTATATATTATATACATATATGCTTTAAATATTTTGTGTGTGTATAAGAAGAATAGGTATAACATGACTCGACCAACGGGAGAGGCCCTTGTAATTGGAATAAAGCAAGATCCTTAGCCAAGCCCCCTTTATAAAAAAAGAAAGGATCCGAGAATATTCAAGGAGCATAAAAGGATAGAGCCGAACGAGCTCGGATTAGAGCAGCCTCCCCTAGATGTGCTATGCCAGAATTCGATGATTGTAGCGTAGGGGCCTCCTTCTTTACAAAGATTGTATGAAAACAGAAATCCGCATACCTGCGGCAAGTCCGTGGGAGAAGAACAAAAGAAAGAGGAAGGCATTCCTACACCAGCAACCGAGGCAGGTGCTTTCCCGAGCTTTCAAGAGCAAGATAAGAATGGGCCGAGTCCGATAAATCAATAGCTTCGCCGTCCACGTTCTTATACTAGGATAAGAGTGGCGCAAGTAGTTTATGAGCCTACGCTTGTAGTTCGAAGGCCGATATGTCGGAATACTGGTTTGGACAATTACAAGCACATTATGAAAAGTTGATGAGGATTTCCAACCTTTTCCGCGGAATCATAACCCAATATCAGGTCCCATGGAAATTATAGAGTGAGTGTATAGAGGATCCTAACTTACTTAAGATTGGAACCGTGCAACTTCCTGTAAGCAGGGTGCGTGCAACTTGTTCAAAAGAAAAAAAGAAAGGTAAGAAGGAATGTCAAATGACAAAAAGGCGTAAATGGCTATTCAATATTCTTGGTAGGCCTTGGCTTTGGTCGTTCCCGTGACGCGAAATACATCATTATTGGCAAAAAACTCTTTGCTTTATGTCGGCGTTGACCCCCAAGATGGTAGGTTGGGACAAGTTTTTGGCGAAATCCCTAGAAAATGCACAAAGATAGACTTCATTTCTGACTAAATCCTAGGAAATATATTCAAAAAACTCATGATAAATAACGTAAAGAGGAATATGAAGGCCTCGCAGCAACTAAACTCCCTCCTAAAGTTAGAACTTCTCTTCTTTGTCAATTTGCAATATCGACCTCGACTAAAAGAGTCCTCTTTTTCTGCATTCTCGCACATGAATAGCCATATATCTCATTAGGATTGGTGAATCCCTATTAAGAGCATAATTGTACAGAAAACTTTCTGTGCCCCAAACACCACCCACCTACTTAGACGCGCGCTCTGTTATGGTCAAGTATAAAAAGACATCCTATGACACGGAGTAAGGTTGTTCAACAAGCACACTTAGCCTAGAAAAAGGGGCGCCATTCTTAGGGCTTAGCTCACTTTGCTGTTATAGATCGATAAAATACGACTCTACTAAACAGATTTCTACTCTCCCCAAATATGGAAGAAAAAGGGGCAACTTATTTGCTCTCACGGTAAACCCACAAGAAAGAGGAAGGAAAAACTCGGGAACTCACCTCCTATAGGTACACTGGTCTTGCCCTCCGCCCATACTTAAAACTTTAAACGTATGATACGACAATAGTTGTAGTGGATTCTTCAGATAAGTCTGATAGAGAGCCAGAAGTTGCTTCAATCAAGAGTTCTTCCAGAAGGAAAATGCACGCTAACTACGCCAGCTTTTTTTGAGAAAGAAAGGAGACACCACTCAAGTGTCCAAACGGTGGTAGATCTTGAAAAGCAAGAGAAAAGAGCAGTAAAGCGTCTTATTAAGAAAAGGGGATATGCGCAAGTAGGGGAGTTTTTCCGTGATAGCTGTCGCATACCTTCCCTTCTATAATCGAGAAGCAAGCTTTATAATCTAATTCGGGGCCTATTTAAATTAAAAAATAAGAAGCGGAAAGCCCATTTTACAGGTTTACAAGGTTTAGTACTAGAGTTCTTTCTCGGATTTTGGCAAACAAAGCATTAGCATATTCATATGTTTGATTCCGTCTTGAACCCCATACCTTATGAAATACATTCTCGCTCCTGCCCTGTTCTAACTTATACATACGAATAGTTTCTTCCAGCCTCCCCTCTCCCTGGCGGTCGAGTTCTTACAAAATGAAAGGATTCTCCCACACCCTTTCGCTATGCTCGATCATCTTTTAGCCCAACAGGCGGCGTATATAATGTCGTCAAATGCGCTGGCACGAAAGAAATGCACTGCATATGGATTAACTCTTAGTAAAGAGGGGGATTCTCTTACGTTACGGGCGTGGGTACGCTTATACAAGCCTCGACCATTAAACTTATCTAGTATATAATTCGGCTGCTACTTTCTTTGAATTGATCTTACTCACTCGACTACCTTTTCTATTATACGCATTCGGAATCGAATTCATGCTAAATGCTAGCAAAATGCAACGAAAAGGTGCCGTATACTGGAGACTTTAAGTACTCGGAGTTTTTAGCTTAGAAGTGGAAAAGGGAATTGCTTTTGCTATTTGCCGGCAATTTTGACACAAAACTGGCACTTTCCCCTTGATTTTAGACACTGAATATGGTCAGGTTACAGGGTATTCTTTATAGGATCGGCTTAGAGGATAGGGCTAATAGCCGCCCATAGAATTCGTTTTATCCGGTTTGTTTGAGCTTTCTAATCCATGGAAACTCCTTTTCCATATAAGAGCTAAGTGATATAATTGTTCTTGAAAGAAATTTAATTTCATCTAAAAATTCACAAGAGAAAAGCCTTTCATTTTTAAGGTCTATGGCTTGGTGTCTTTGCTTTGTCCAAGTTGGAATTTGAAGTTGAGATTACTACTGCTGCGCCAACAACCTTTCTTACTTCCTTCATACCCAAAACCAAATCTCAGATCTCTGGAATAATAAAATTAAATAAGGCACGAATAGACCTAATAGACAAGCAATCAACTTAGATAAAAAAAGATTGTTCAGTCTAGGCTAGGCTATTTCATTTGTTCACTTCATTACAATACCCTTTCGGGACAAGTCGGCTGCTGATACTTAGTTAGACTTATTCTGCTGCCTCAGACAATTGCTTTCTCCCGAGGGGTCTTACTGATGATACACATCTAATTTCCTAAACTTACGCTTACATTTCTAAAACCTATGACTTTCTACTTCGGAAATGCTTCTAAATTTTAGACTCTTATAAAGGCAAATAGTGGTATTGAGCAAGCTCGGCTAATAAGATAGATATATAGAGGTTTTGTTAAAGACCAAACGATAATATAGAGCACCCTCTGGTTTCTGGTAAAGCGCCTACGCTATCAGATGCCATTTTCCATTCTGCGAAAATAAAGAAAGGGATGACTGACTCCTATGTGTAGATAGATGCGTGGGCGTACGGGTACTATGTGAGAGATTTGATCCTAGCCAAGATTAAAGATCGTGTTGGCTAGCGAAAGCCTTTAGATATTCTGGGTGGTTAACAAAGGATAGAAAAGTCAAAGCTTTTTTATAGGCAAAGCAGCAGCATGTTCATGTATCTCTTCCCACTCCTGTAGCTAATATAAGTACAATTAATCCCAGTCCCGGTATATAGAGCTTTCTACCCTAATTCTAAGCGAATCTAATAGGGATTAGGGCAAGTTTTTCGGGTAAGCACTTTACAAGATAGGGGATTTTTGTAAGGATTCCCAATCTCACACCTAAAATAGCTCATTCAAGCTGCCTACGTACTTTCAGCAAAGTCTGCTCTTGAGAAAAGGCAATACATGCCAAAATAAGGAGGTGCCCATAATGAATATGACAATTGGCACAAAATAAAGCTGACGTAGTTCAAAGAGGTTCTTATACACTTAGTAGTCTTTTAGCCGGTGTTGGATGTGAAAAAACCATCTTATTCTTATTAGTCTTACTATATTACATATAGGGGTCAGATACGGGAGTTTGCGCGCTAGGAGAAAAGAATTGTTTCAACAAGATTTAAATTAAAGACAAGAGTAGTAACGTTTGAGAAATCACTAAAGCTCTTTATTGCAGGAGATGGGGAATCCGCAGCAAGCGGGTCGGACTCCCTAAACAAAAAACTGCAAAGATAAGGAACGCAGTATTCGTCCGAAGTCTCCTCTTGTATACGCCCTTTGTGCAAACTTCTTGTGCCACATCACTTCTACTAAAGAAGCTCCTGCTTCTGAGAGAAAAGGCCCCTTGTTTAACTTTGTAAATGTAAAGAGCATTGATGCTTTAAGTGGCATTAAAGGCCCCTAGGGTTGCATGAATATATTTTGTCAATAGGGCTTTCTCTTGCATTTGGACATTCTTTTCAAGTGGGAAAGAAAAAGGAGGACGCACTCTTTGTTTACTGTTCCCGTGACAACCTTGCTTGATAATAGCTTTGTCGCAGCTTCTGTTGTGTTGGACCTTAAGTCTTTTTGTTAAAGATAGGTGAGCTTGTGCCTAGAGCTAACAGCTTTGCTAAACGCCATTTATCATTTTCATCTTCTTCTGCGGAAAGAAAATCCCTTATGATTGAATTATAGTATTGCGTACAGGTGATAGTATCTGCATCAAAGGCAGCCCTCCTGTATTCCAACACCAAAATAGACAAACTCAAAAGTAAAGTAAAAGGGGAATGTCGACCAGAGGTAGCAAATCCTCTTCAACTCCGGCTTAGTAGTCCGGGGATAAACCCCACCTTCTTAGAAGGCTTAAGAAAGAATGTTAATGTCCTTTAACTAACTAGTTGTTCGTCTAAACACTAAGGCATACGATGATGATGATAGGCCCACTTCCGTCCAAAAGTGGGTAGTTTCTCGCCAACTCGTTCCATGTTTTCATGAAACCTGTGATCTATACTCTTTTGCTTTCCTTTTGCTACTACTTCTTCTTCCTTTTATTAATTAATCAATAACAAGTGGCGCAGAGTGTTCTGAAGGCTTTCGCCAAAACATTAGCAGCAGGCGGAGGTGGTTTACATTACTAGTAGACATGTGGTATGATTACGACATCTCTTGCCCTTTCTTTATTAAGGCTGAGTTTGAACTTATAGAATATTATATTCAAGAAGGGTATGAGCTTAGTGAATTTTCCTCAAAGGAGAGCTCCGTTAGGGATGTGTGGAGTTTGCTTCGTTTCCGGGAGCTTCTCTTTTTAGATAAGTGTCCGTCCATGTATTCATTCTTAATATGTTTACGCACTTCCCGCTTTCACCCGAAAAGGAAGAGTAAGACCTTAAATCATAGATAGAACACAGATAGAATGCGGCGAATTGAAATGAGTGGCCAGTAAAGTAAGGGGTGGGTGCATGCCTATGTATTCTCATTATCTCTTTAACACGAGTCTAAAGTTTGTTTCTAAGTTAAGTCCGGATTGGTAAGCGCCACAAATGACAGAATGAGCAAAGTACGTATCTGGGGTTGGGTTTATCTCAAAACGATGAGGCTAATCACTTCCAATCCATCAAAGAAGAGCCCCATCTAGCCAAAAGGCCTTGTGAAAGCCAAGGGATCAATGCAGGCTTCACCACCCCAAACCCATACAATCCCTCGTTCCGATCATGAAGTAAAGGCAATTACTAAATCAAATCACAGTATGTGTGGGACATATGGCTTAGTTCACAAAGCTAGAAAGACGTCAATCAAAGCGCCCTGGTATAAAGACGGGACTGAGAAGGCCTTTTATGTGACTGATCGTTATGTCGTGGCAGCTATTGATGGACCTATTGACCGAACTGGAGGATTTCTTCACTTCTACTATTAGTATTATAAGGGATATGATGGGCTCTGCCCTTAAAACTTAGGCTAATTCAGTGGACTCGCATCGACGTATGATAGGGCCCAATATAGAATGGATTTCGCCCTACCTTTCTGGATTTCTTACGTGTAACAAGAGATTACTCGTGGGAAGGGATTTGTCTTGTCCAATTATTTTACCTTTTCTGGAAAGCCCGGCAAGAAAGCGACTTGCGTTGCAAAGCTTGTGTACAGTTTTCTGATAGTTATGGGATGAGAAAGTTTATGCTATATATGAAGAATGCGCTACACCGCGCCCTGTTATAAGGATTAAGAAAAAGTTAAGGGTAAGAAGCAGCCACTTTAGAACCGCAGTAAGAGTCTTTTCTATTCTAGTAGTAGCATAGTAGAGTTTTCTATTCTAGTAGTAGCATAGTAGAGTATAGTCTAGCTTTCTCCAATAACCTCTCGTCCTCACTTATTATGCTGACAGCCAGCAAACTACTGACAAAGACCTTGTAAAATAACCTCTTATAGTTGTTCACATTTGACGAAATGGTATTACAGTGACGTATGGATAAGCTCTAATTTACCATTCTTATTAATGGGTGGTAGGTCTCTTCTTTCTGACCTTCCCATAGAAGGTATTTCATCCCTCTCCCTCTCCTTGTCAGTCGAGCTTATTTCCTGGCGGTCGAGTCACTTCTTTATCCTCTCCCGAAGAGTAGGATTATATAAACTTTTATCTAGTGCTAGCGTTCAGATTATAATTGCTATGATATCAATCTCAGACTAGTAGGTACGCGGCTCCGTATCCCCATCAAAACTAGTAGAGAAAGGCCACCTACAAGATGAATTAGCTCGTCGTAGTGAGTTATTTCGCCATATATATATACTCTCCTACTTTAAATAGTACATCCGGTGCTTTGTTGCTGGGAGCTCCACTTTCTGGGTAAGGGAAAAGGACAAGAGAAGATATCCCTGGCTTTTGTTAGACAGGTCCAAAGGAGCCTTCTAAGCTGGCTGCGAATGGGCAGTTCGCCCTTTATTCTTCTTTGTTAATTCTTGTTTCTGCCTCTTTGACGACACCTTGTTAAAATGAAAGGCGATGCATATCCACTGACTCTGCTTTAGTAAATGAAAAGAGGAAACGGCAAATATCGTTTGAAAGGAGACTTTTTCTCAGTAGAAAAGATAGAAGAGAAAGGATAAAGGGGTCTTTCCCGTTGAAGCATATGAAGATAAAAGCTACCCGATTTAGGGCGCTTCCATTGGAGTTCGACTCCGGTAATAAGGGCTTAGTCTTAGCCTTAGGCTTGTTCGAGAAAGTTTTGTTCTAGAGGAGAGGCCGATCACAACGAAACATCACTTGCGTGCTGCAACTTTCGTGCATTAACAAAACTGCTTTACCATAGGGTCAAGGTGTATTTCTACTCCTCCATATTAGCGAGCACTCTACTACTCTTCACTAAGGCTTTACCCTTAATTTAACGGGCTTAAACACTAGTATGTATTGCCTTCAACTTCAGCCTATATATTAAAAAGGAACTTCCCTCACATGAAGTATGCATATGGAGGTCCTTGTCCCCGGGTAAGGCATGAATGCGCCTTACTTTACAGAATGATCATAAGATAGGCCAGTGAGCTTCGGGTGGCATGGTTGCTAGGACTACTTTATACTGCCTATGGGATCGCCCAAGGCCCCTATTCGTATGCGGAATCAGTAGAACGCTCCCTTTCCCACCTGACGGCTGGGCTACTTTCCAATGGCGTTACCAACCCGCTATGTGAAACTTCACAGGAGCTTACCTAGTATCGACGCATCTTTTTTTAATCGAAATTGGACCTACAGAGATAACTCTTTGTTCGTACTTTATGCCTTTGATGTAATTCCATTTTAAATTAAAGAAAGGTTAGACTTTCACTGCATTAAGCTTCAGTTTTCTTTCTCAACTGCTCCTTCTTCTTTTCTAAAGAGCCAGCTGACCGTTACACTTCTAAAGCAACATCCCCAGATGATAGATCTTAGGTTTCACAACAACCAAGTACAAGAGGCAGCCACTCGCGTATAACAATTAAGGGACAGCAAGTGTGTTTTCAAACGAAAGCTATGTGCTATGAACTGGTCGGCCGATGACTTCTCGTGTAAAATAAAGCAGAGAGAGCGGAGTTTGCTGACTTATGAACTTACTACTAAGATAAGGAGCTGTGGTCAAACTCTAATTCTAGAGAAAAGAGGGATAAAAGACAAAGTATGGGCATACCTAGCAAGTATACCCCCGGATAGAAATTAAAGTCTACCAGAGCCCACTATTGTACTACTTGGCTGGTAAAGAAAGAGGAGCGTCCTCCCGAAGAGCGTCCCTAAGAATTAGTGAATTTGAAGACTCTAATACCATCCAGGGATTCCTTTTCAAAAAAAAAAAATACCTTATTTGGCGAAAACCTTTGGAACTAGTTGTTATATGTAACTATAATTAAAACTTTGGTACTGCTTAACTCTTGTATGCACATCTAAAGAAAGGCTTATAGACGAGATGTTTTTTAGCACGTTTTGGCAAGCGCTTAGCTTCTTCTGCTAGCTTATGATTCTAATGTAGATGGGTCTTGATCCGACTCCTTTATACTTATTTGTTATTTTACCGATGCTTGCCTCGACTTCGTCTTTGTTTTGAAAACAGGGAATCTCACTTACATATGACAATCATTAGTTGAACATACTCCTCTTTAATTACACACTTTCTTCACACGCTAATGGAGCGTCTTTTTCTCTTATACGCAGCTCAAATAAGAAGAAGAGGTAGCTTTCTTACTTTGCTCGCTTATTCTTAACTAGATAGAAGAACGCTTTTATATTAGTATAGTTGGGACTGCTTCCTCTATGTATTGCCAAAGTGTCCATAAGAACGGAAGTTAAAGTTGAAAGATTCTTCGAAACGACACATGTGATTTATTACTTAACTTATATATTGTTATAACTATAGTTAATTGTTTATGATAGAGTTGAGATAGGGCTGAGAGGAACTGAATTCGTCTACTACTCGTCGAACTCGTCCCAAGCTATATGTATAGGAGTTGTTTACGGATTCTAAACTTCTTCTAGGGCACTTGCCTTCTTTTCTAAGACAGGATGACCAACACACTACCTACCGCGTGTAGCTCGCTTCGTCAGATAGGGCTTTTTGGGGGACTCATAGTCCGGGGCCAAACGTCATTCATTTCCTTGGTTCAAGTCAAATGGGGCGTATGCAAGCACCGAGTAGAATTTAAATTCTATTATAAAGCGCTACTCCACTCTTCTTGGTCATCTATCCTACTACTATCACTACTTCACTCGCTCGCTCCGGATCTCTTTAGCTTTTATAAAAGGAAGTTGCAGAAGAAGGAAAAAAGTAAGGTAAGTCCAATCATATATATCAAAGCTACTTTAGTTAGTAAGGTAGCATAATTTTGGGGTTAAGAGAGTTATCCGCCCCGAATCTGCGCTTTAAGTCACCAGTGAATTCGAGAACAACTCCCACATTCTCTCGTGAAAAGCCTTGCACATGTTTTAAAGGTCGAACTATGCTTTGCATTCCCACTGCGGTGCTTTCGTATTTCGCGTAAATGCATGTGTGTGTCCATGTGCTTTAGACGTTTCAATAGAAGATAAAGACTCAGAGTGTAAGAAGGGTATAACCTTAGAGTAGAATTAGTAGGTATAAGACTGGGAGAGTAGGCCTTCTATGCCAGCAGTTGGTAGGTGTCCTACATCCTAAGTTAGACGAGTTTGACTAGTAGTACCTGTAATACTGCATTCTAATGGTCTAGTGGTCAAAGATTCTCTTTTAGCCCCATAAAGTCATTTTAATACATACGTATTAAGTTAAGTAAGTGAAGTGATTGGCAACAAGACTGGGCTACTTTGCTGAACAAGAAAAGCACTTGTTAGTCAAAACTAAAGTGAACAAAAAGACCTCTTCTTCTTTAATGCACATCCTGCGGTATTATAAAACGCCCCATTATGGGTGGATGGCTGATGATTAGCAAGCTCTACTCATTAGTTATGCTGCACCTTTTACTTCTATATTTGGCAAGACTTAACTGTGCTAAGGGAAGGGAGCCCATATTTCCCGCCCGTTTGAACTATCATGCCAACCCTAACCTGCGTGTCGTAACCTTATAATCTTCTTAAAAAAGAATATAGACTGTGCTTTAATCGGACTGAGGTAAACTCGCCAGCTCAACCGCTCCCATTTTATAACGCAACTTCCGCTCTACTACTCCTTCTTTCGCTTTGCTTCTTCACCCCTTATCATATCATCGCATCGATTACAGTTGCTAACATCTCTGGTCACTACAAGTCTTCTACTCATTCCTTTTCTTCTCCCGGTACTACACTCTCACTATTTTCTTTTCGCCATGTCACTTTATCTTATTCTTAAAGTAAAGAGGAAGTCTGAGGCCCAACCTCTCCATCAGCCAAGCGAAGCATGATTTCAAGCAGGATAAGCGCCAGGTATGAGGTTACATCCGTGAAAAAGGAGAAGAAGTGCAAATTGCTAGTGCAGGTTCATCCAGCCAATCCCCCAAAAGAGTCAGTGTAGGTAGTCCGAAAGAGTGGATCCGGCTATAAATGGAAACTTGCTTCGTATTCTACGCGCGTGCATTACCTTCGTCTTGTTGAAGGAAGGAAAGACTTTGGTGGAGCATTCCTCAATAGGATTAGGTAATGCAAAAGGCTAGGAAGACTGTCCATCGACGAAAGCCTTCGAGCTGACTTCTTTCAAAAGCAGGGTCTTCACAAGACCTATTCCCTATATTTATCTATGCTATAAACAAAAACTAAAAAATATAAGCCCAACCCATGGATCACAGACTGCTGCATCCTTGGGTCTTTAATTAGTTATTGTTTGGTAAATCCTCTTTTAAAGGTGCGAGCGAAGCAGTGCAAAGACTCCGTTGTCCGAAACCGTTTGGTGGTCACATCTCCCTCTTGTTATCAAAATTTCCATAGAGGAAGTTAGTTTAAGAGTAGAATAGAATAAGGCTTAATGTTTTCTTTTTGTTAATACAGCTTGAAGGATAAGGTGGGGGTGAGGCTGCTTTCTTAGGAGTTAAGTTGGATGCTCTGCCCGCGAAGCAAGGAGTCCTCAAAAGACAGAATGTTCATATAAAGAAGAGCTGCTGATGCTGGAGAAGCTTAGTCCAGAAATGAACTCCCACACCCCTGCTCCTATACTAAACACGGTATCCTTGCTCGTCGTTGCATATAAAAAGATTCTCTACCCTACTTGTAGATAGGACGGCTTTCCTTTAGAGAGCTGCGCCCTTTAACGGGTTTGGGTTCCACACTCATATGGAATGGGCTTAGTTAGTTCATTAAGAAGGAATGTCACTTTTCATTTCGGACCTCAACATCCTCTTGCTCATGGGCTCTCACTGAGAAATGCCTAGGGTTGGGCAGTATCAAAAAAAGACCGGGTTCTTTGATTGGACGCGAATACCAACGACAGTAAAAGAAAAGCTCTCGGGATAAAACCCTTCACTTCTATACGCAATCGGACGAGACCTTACTCGGGAATCCGAAGAGCCGGATAAGGAAAACTTTTTCGTTTTATACTATTTGTTTTTAAAAGAAAGAGCTCGCACACCCCGAATATAATATTGGATATGCACTGTTAGAGATTATGTCTTCTATTCCAAATAGAAAGAGGACATTCGTAGACCTCAGCCTTTAGGTCTTTCCTCGATTTCAGTTTGATCAAACCTTGGAAAGGTTATTTCGAAAGCGAGAGAAGAAGTGTCACTACTCTCGTCCTTCCCGAATCCAGAAAAAGAACAAGATACGAAGACTATCGTTGGGCAACTATAGGCGCAGTTGTTCCAGAAGAATACATGTCAAAGTAAGCAGATGACGCCAAGCTATCATTTTAAACATACGGCAGTAGCATACCTAGAGGATCCTCGTCGGGGTATAGAAGGAAGTCGGCGACATAGAAGCTTTGAGACGTTCCACAGTAGTAGTTAAGTAGGGGTTGAAGAAGGAAATGACTAAGCTTGATCTCCTCGAGGAGGCGTAACAAAGCTATACTATAGCAGTTGTTGTAATAGGCCCTAAAATGCTAACACTGAGAAAGCTCCACTAAAAGCCAGTTTACGGCGTCCGACTTGATCTGTAATCTTGTTTTGGAACTACAATATCTTATATACGTATATATATAGAAATGCATATGTTCTGCCTGAACGCGGTGGAAAAGAGAAAGGAGGAGGTTATTTTATTAAGCGCGTCCAACTAAACCGGGATAAGAAGCTCAGATTTCGGGCAAGAGAAGAAAAGCCTTACATTACTTATTTGGATGTCACTTATCTACCTACTTCTTTCGAGAATACTAACTAAATAAGGAAAGAGGGTAGGATAGGCTCTTTTCGGTTTATCATTTTGGTAAATCCCCTCTCGCTTTGCTCGAGCCTTTCTCCTTCATACTTCAGTCTCCTCCCGCTGGGCTTATCTCCTCTCCTTCATACTTCAGTCGAGCTATTTAAACCTCTCCTTTCTTGTCCTAGATATGCTAGCCGTCTTTTTTCTATCTTATCTTATAAAGAACTTTGACACACGCGCATTTCCTTCCCTTTCGGATTACCTCAATCTTAACGAGACTTGTTTTAATCAGAATAAAAGAAGTCAGTAGGGCTATAAGCTATAAGCCGTGCGTGCTGGATCATCTCTGCCAACTTGATGAGCTGGAATAAAAGAATTTAGAAGAATCAAAGAAAAGATCCAACAGCCGATCAGCAAAGAACCGAGCTCTAAAGCAAGAAAGCGAATCAATATCTTCTATCTAAAAAGATGAAGCTGTCTGAATCTGTCAAGGAGAGAGAAATGAGACTCGTAAAGAAAAAGGAAATTCTTTTAAAGCAAAACAAAGGGCGCCAACGAGACTAAAATAAAGGGCCAAATTGCTTCGACTTTCAAATTCTACTTCTACTATATAGAGAGGCGAGGCTTATATATAAATGGAATAAGCTGGATTACCGGCATAAGTGGATGTCCAGACGAAGACTCAGTTTTAGTTTTTGCTGATGGTAATGGAGAATAGAAGTGAGGGTTTTTGGCTTTGGCAACTCTAAGAAATAGAAAGAGAGTAAGAAATAGTGAAATAGGAAGAGTCTTCGAGTAAGCTAGGATTAAGTCCCGCCCTTGTTTTTTGTATAGAATAGGAGAGTTAAATAGAAAAGTGATCCAAGCGAATCCAAACTTTGCTTTGATAGTGAGAGGCTGATAATGTCTTTACTTTTGCTTTTGATTGGGCGCTTTCCTTAAAAAACTGAAGTAGGATGCGCTTGCTTAGGGAACCTAACTTCTCCCCTATTCTTAGCTTAGATGGTATGAGACAAAGAAAAAACTTCACAACAAAAACCAAATGTATACAATATCAACATCAACAGCCTTGATTTAATGCATATATGTATATAAGGGCAGGCAGGACTGAGCTTAGTCATTAGTCTCGTTCTATTGAGCTAAGGTTAGGTCTTCTCCCCACTCTTATTCAAGGGCGCCATCGGACACAGCAACAGGAAAAAGACAAGTTCAACCAACTTGAAAATTAATTAAGGATTATACCTATATAAGAATTAATGAGTTTGATCCTGGCCCAGAAGGAAGGAAAGCTCGATGCTTAACACAAGTCAGAACTTAATGCCCTTTGAGCATTCCTCGGTATTCAGCTCTGCCATAGACCTCGAAATGAGGGCGGCCTCCGTTCTACGATTCAATCGGGAATGTGCCCTGGATGTGGTAGACAAAGGAGAAAAGGAATTAGTTTCTAAGCAAGGCTGTGTTTGGTTGCGCGCTGTAGGGAGGGGATTTAAAAAGAGCTTGGTATATGGGGCGTTTTAACGCGTCATTAAAAGGCGAAGTGCGCTTTCTTCCTTATCAGGGACTCTTTCCACTTGCATGCCTCTCCCGACACATGAGGGCAGTTTTTATATTCTCATTTAATTCGGTTAGGGAGTTGTTTGTTGCGGTTACCCATATAATAGAGCTTTTCACCTAGCCTAAGAACTAATAGACACTGCTCAGATATCAATTTGACACAGGTAGAATAACAAACTGGGTAAACGGGAGTAATCAGTCCTCTACTCCTGCATGACAATGGTCAATCTTTTACTCTGCGTTTTGGGACTTTCCTTCGTGATACTATAGGGGCATATAGCTAGCTCGATTAGTATCAACCTCCCGCATTCTGACGAAGAACTAAAGTTCCCGCGTCGGAGACCACCTCTTCCAAAAAAGAATCTAATTTAAAGGCATGCCCTTGATAACAGACCAGTCTTAGTCTGTGTGGGGGTGGCTGGGATAAGTATGAGGAGTCATGTAATGTATGACGAGGATCCTTTCTTTTTCTTATTAAGGCAGTTTACTGACTTGCTTACTTATTGATATGCGTGTTGAGTTAGGCGTAAAGCAAAAGCTTGACTTTTAATTTAAAGTGACGCAAGAGGACCTACCTTCCTAAGGGACTCATACATAAGATGGATTTCTATCGTTCCTTTATTAACAAATTATAGACCTTTCATAGGAGCCCTGCTGGTCGAGCTATAAATTTCCTCCGCGTAAACACCCTCGTACCTCGGGAGATTTATCCGCCTCTCCTTTACAGTCTATGCCTTCTCTCCTCTCGCTACGCTCGAGCTCTAAAAAACCACCAGGGGCCCTCATTGATAGCGGTTATACTGTAAAAGCAGCCTCTTCTTTATGTTTGTTCGAATTCTCTCTATCACCTCTTAGTCGAGTTACTAAAGCTTTTACCTGTGATAGAGATGTAACCAGCTCATGACTTAATAAGCTCGGTTGAATAGCACTCCTTCACCCTGCACTGTAGGAATAGGGATCAAAACTCCCCCCGTAGAAGGGAACTCTACTTATACCTCGGTCGAGAGATAGGTTCGGGAAATCCCTTGGAATTCAAAGATGTCATGGAGCGATCATCTTGGCGAGTGAGTGAACGGCCTAACCTTAGGTAAGATAACGAACGAGTCTCCTCTTATATAACAAGAATCTTATATAACAAGAAGATGTAAAGCACTGCTTGAAAGTGATTCATTCGTCGTACGAGGTCGACGCCTAACTCTATTATAGTGTGACCGCGCGTAAACTTGTTTGAAGATTAAAGCGCTTTCCTTATCAGAAGAGAAAGGGCTGAAAAAGAAATTCTTGGGCTTATTCTGTGACTCCATTTCTTTTAGATTTTCGACGTGGCGAAATAGGTCCAATTAGAATAGAAAGAAGCTAAATTCATTAATATATTGATCTCGAGTCTGGGTATAATAAATGTCTTAAAAGCACGTGCTACTCGTTTTCGGGGGCGGCTGCTACTTGGCCCTTCAACCTAAAACACTAATCGCATGCCTAAGCGCGAATGCGTGAAGACCTCTTCTAGATGCTGCGAGGGGCTGGCTCTGTTACGAGAGCAATCTCGTCTTGTTGAAAGGAAGGATAAGATGCCCGTGAGATAAAGAAAGCTTTTTACTCTATATTTCTAATGCACTCTCAGAGACTCTTCCTGATGAAACGAAGGAGTGGAAAAAGAAGTTTGTTTGCTTGGGTTGCATGACATCAATGTCATTTATACGACTTCGCATGGAAAAACCATAGGGGATTAAAGCAAATCTAACTGCTATTGATGCTAAATCCCCGTCGTCTGCTCTCTCGTGTACAGGACGCAAAACTCCTTGTTGCTTTTCCGAACTGAAGGAAAAAGGGGCAGAAATAGCTTCGCCTGCTCTTTAGAGGGGCCCGAAAAGAGGCTAATTAGACTAAATATATAGGGCTAAACACCGCGAAAATCGGTAGCACGTTGATTTCCCTTCAGGATTTATTTGGATTTTTATCGAAGAAATTCTCCCACACCGGTCTTTTTTCGGGAGAAAGGTATTTCCACAAAGGAATTGTATTTTTCGGATGGAAAAGTAGTCTCCACCGGGGTTTTTTCGACACACCTTGATTAGGGCTGTTGGTTAACGTTCTTAGGTTTTCCGAAATCCCTCGAACTATGAAGCAAAGAATGCCGTGAAACTAAATACCTATAAGAAGAAGCAAGACTGGCCAAAAGGGAAGAGCGTGACAAAGACTCGACCAAAGGGAGAGGGCATTAATTTAGCTCGAGCATAGCGAGAGGAGAGGACTCGACTGTAAAGGGGAGAGCCCGAAGTGGTAACGACTGTTAAGAAGATAGGTGAAGCCTCCAGTCAAGCCCAGCATGACAAAAAGAGGGCTATCTTATCTTATACATATATAAGTATAAGAACTAGAACATTGGACAAAGTGACAAGTAAGTACTTTTCGCCGCCCCTAAGGGCAAGCTTTTTCAGTTATGCTGGTATAGACTCCGCCCCTCTCCTTTACAGTCGAGTCCTTATATCCCTTTGGGACTTTGTGCAACATCTGTATACAAAATGTTGTTTGTTGCGTTGGGGGGTTTAAAAAGGGCTTCGCATTTATATACCCTTTCCTTGGTAGTCTTCATCCCTCTCCCTCTCGTATTCACTCGAGTTATACCTGTCTTTGTTTGTCTATGCGACCTCGTTCCTCTCCTCGTGCCTCAGGGGAGCTTTTTCTATCTCTTCTTGTCACAGACCCCCTTGCTTGTATATGCGACTTCTTTTTCTTTCAAAGCGTGTGTCCCACCAAAATAAGTCTAAATAGCGCTTTCTCGTAGAATTACCTAGCGAGTGGAAGACTTTCTTATGACTTTCATGGCACCTTTTTCCTGTTAAATTCAGAATTCCTTTCATATAGAGCGCGCGTCGTTAGATGGAAAGGGCGTTTATGCACGCAGGGGAATGCTTCAAAGGGTCAGTTTGAAAAAGATTGAATGGCCCTACTCTGAGGTTAAATAGTCCAAGAAATTCGTTCCGTCGCTATGCCCCAAGCCTCCCTTTTTTCTTTCGTAGAAAAGCCTTTCTTTTGTATTATACGGTAAACGACAAAGTTCGTCGGATAGAGAGCATAGGCTGGGAAGGACTGCGCTCCCTTTAGTAGGTTTAGCTTCGCAACATCTAGTTGATTTCATTCTTTCGTTCTCTTGCTGCAGGAGTTTGTTTTCTTGCCTATGTGCCTGGTTTAGTAAGCGTGTAATTGTAATTAATTCTAATCCTATTAAAGTAAGTCAGTCTATCTTCTCCCTTTTCTTAAGTCAGAAAGAGCAGCTGGAATTAAAAGTTTAGCACACCCGTTACGAGACTCTCAGGACTGAGACCTTTTGTTGGTTGGACAGAGGACAAACTCCCCTCAAGCAAGCCGCGGTTGTCATGCGAGTGGTTGGGCGGCTGAGATCATTAGAATAGTAGCTGTAGCAAGAGACGTAGTACCCGCTTAGAACGTATGGGGCGCTAAGTCAAGGAAGAAGTCTACTCCACCCGTATGCCGAGTTAACTAAGAAAGCCCGATAACGTAGACTCTCCTATAAGCATAAGTTGAGGGTGGCTACAGCCTTGTATTATTTATATTAAGGTCGTTGAGTCCAGTTTTTCCAAGGCGAAAAGGCCCTCGTAAAAGAGCTCCTCTGATTGGCTTCAAGGCTCTTGTTTTTTAATAAAGGTCCATCTAATACAATAGAAGTCTTCCTTGAGGTAGGGATAAGACGGTGAATATAACTACTAGAAAGACCATAGGACGATGACTTCTTTTCTTGCTTAGCTTATGACAGAAAGAAGTTTGTGCCCTTAATTAAATCAAAGGGGTCTGGGAAGTCGGATCTTTCTTTGACTCGGAGCAATTTCGTAGAAAGCCTCGGCAACCTTTTCTTTCTTATTATAGGCAGGATCCGCGGCTTTGGTTTACGAAGCTATGAATTTCATTTTACTTTTGCTTCTATGCAAGAATGAAAAGAAGTAGCACTGTTGGCATGTGTAGCATCTCATACAAGCACATGCGTGTCTGATGTGCTCTAGCTACTAAACCTGAAAAGATGCGGAGCAAAGGAAAGAGATCTCGGGAGTATGTCATCTGAAGGTACTTCAAAGATGGGCCAAATGGTGGCAATATTAATATAGTAAGATAAGAGAAAAGCGCCTTTTAGACTCCTATTAATTAGGAGGCCGCTCATGGTAAAGAAGAGATGAAAAAGCCTGAACTAGCTAAGTCAACTCCAAAACTACAAATTCCAGCGACAACCAATCCATAAAAATGAAAGGCAGAGTCTTTGCCAACCAAGGCTTATAGATGAGCTCCATTCGAAGGTTCCTGGAAAACTCTCAATCCGGGGTTTAGGGCGAAGTTATGAAAGAAAAAGCTAGCGCGATTTCGAAGTCTTAGAGGATTGAGAGATGTCCGAAGAAGATCCAGACGAGATTCGGTTCGAGCGGGGAGAAAAGGGGAGTGTGCTATATTAAGGCAGTGCCAAGACGACTTTGTATACGTCTTGGAGTTTGTTAGTCATTCTTAGGGAGCAGGCCTTATCTTATGGTAATGCTCGTCTGAAACCTAACTATATAGGCAGCTTAAACTCTTTATCCTGTCGGCTGCCAAACTCTTTCTGGTAGATCGGTTGCTGTAGTAGGTAGATCTTGGTATATAACAAAAAGATAGAAACTCTTTAGAATGCCTTGTATGCTCCTTCTTATGTATATGTTTACCCTTGTTTTATACTAATTCTTTATGCAGTAGCTTCAGAAAAGAATCTTTTTTGTGCTTACCAATCCCCTGACTGACCACTATTCTCATATAGAAGTGAATACCCTCTGCTGAACCCTGCCACACTACGAGCACCTTCTCTCCTACGAATATAGACGCCCGGATCACACACACACATATATAGGAATGGAATTGGACTTCTTTAGCCTTCCCGCAATACTAGTAAAGGCGCTTTCCTTGGAATTTGGAACATTTGGTGATTTCATTACTTATTTGCTTTGCCCAAATTGGATCTCATCTTTCCTTTGTTCATGAGGAGGTCGAGTCTTGTCCCACCTCGCTGTAGTGCCTGGCTTGACTTTCTGTCCTACCAATATTGATGAAGAGGAGGAGGCGAGGCTTTTAATTCTTCTATTACTTTATTTAAGACTTCTCTCTTCTTTTTTTCTCTTTTCTTTGTCTTGGCTTTGGCCCGAACTCCTTGGCAAATGTCTACGCCTTAGGCATCGAGCGCTCATGCCCTCTGATCTGAGACAGGATCAAAGTGAAATTAGAAGAAAGGGGTGCACCACTGCCAAGAGCGTAGCCTGTCTAGTCTGTTCACTCTTTCTTTTTCTTGTCTTGGCGGCGCCTTCGCCCAAAGACCGGCGGACTACCAAACTCTCCTCCTATATTGTCAGCAATTAACCTTCCATTCCAAGCCCACTAACTCCTTCCTTCAAGAGAGGCTTCAAACTTCCGATCCCACTCACCCGCCCATTCACCTGAAGCGGCGATGCGAGAAGAATAAAGTAGAAATGGAATAGGTAGAAAAATAGCAAGCGCTTTGATCTGGACAGTTCGTTCCTACCCCTCAGTCTAAGATCTATGCTTTCTTGCACTTTTTGGAAATTTCTTTCGAAAATCATTGAGAAAATTAAAACTTTTTCTGTGCCTTTTGTAGTTTACCACGTACTTTTTTCATAAAGAAAGACAAAACAAAGGCTTTGTCCCATTTCTTTTACCCGAACCCGAGCTTTCTATATAGAAAGAGAATAAAATTCAGAGTGATGCCAGTTTTCCTCTGTCCGATGGGGGTGCATAAGGGATGATTGGCGAGTGAAATGAATGCTCCTGAGGTCTGAAAGAGCTCGCATAGATAAGTAAGAGGGCAGGTGTGGGGCGCGGTATAAAGCCCTCGGCTGGCAAGGGGCGGTATAACATGCCTTGACTGAAGTATGAAGGAGAGGATAGGAGCAAAGATAGGGGTGATGAACCTAAGCAGGCTGGACCAATTGAGACGAGAAGAGAGGAACCTTTTATTGACGAAGCATATATTCAAGATTCAGAACAAGTAGAAGCATTTGAGAGATTCGGATCCGGGCGCAGCAAGAGACGTTGTTGGCGAAAGATAAGGAAGATCAGCTGCAAAATACCCACTTTGGGAAAAAAGGCTATTCCATCATTTAATATACCCGAATCGTGCTATTTAAGGTTAAGAGTGCCATTAGTGAAAGGCGGTACGCCGCGTTTTCCTACGTTTGCTAGCTTAGTGACCGCGGGGCATACTGACCGAGCTTGCAATTCTATCTGTGCACAAGCCCCTCTATCCCCCCACTTAATGCATGCAATCAGTCTCTAATCTTGTCTTGGACTGGGATTACACGCATTAAGATCCGCGATAAACTTCCCCAGTTGTCAGTCACCAGCTTCCTCGGCTTACGAAAGAGCGTACAATGCTGACTTTTCTTCTTTTCTTTGTCTAGAGTTCTTACTTATAAGTAGAGCATGTGCGTGCCGCCTTTCTTTTTCAAGGGTTCTGTCAAATTCTATTTGAGTTTCTTTCTGGCACGGGCTTACCTTTCGTACCGCCATCGCATTCACAAGAAGAAGCCATCCTCCGTCACATTCTCTTTCTATACTAAGACCTTTTGTGAGCTTTCCTTTTTGAAACTATTAGGAAAAGAAAGCAAGACAGCTTGACCCCTATAACAGTCAGTCGTCAGCCCCAAGCAAGTGACGAAGGAGAGTCATTAAGCCCCTATAACAGCGGCGGGAGAAGCGACGAGATGTGTCGACTCTCTTCCTCCTATTCCTATAGTATATCTCTTAGTGGAGATCTAAAGGGGGAGATTGGTTCTTATTAATTATTAGAAGAGTCAGTCTCTAGCACTGGCTCTTAACTTTTTCTTTCCCCTTGCTTGAATTGAATTACTTTAAGAAAGACCAATCAAACAAGAAGGGGCACTCTTACTCCCAGAGCTCTTGTGCAAACTTCTTCATAATCTTATAATGCGGGGAAGAGGAAGAAAAAGAGCTTAGCTCCTGCTTGCATTCAAAAAAAGGTCCCACATTCATTGTGCCTGTGAGGGGCATTGACTTTTTCGTAAAGGTGAGACGTTTGCATTCTGTCTTTGGGCGAGGTGGTGCGTTTAGTGACTTTCTTAATACTGGCACACGAGAGGAGGACTGCCAATGCTTCCGGGGCCTTTCCTACTAGGGGGGGAGAACGGGGCGACTGGAAGGCCTTTTTCTTGGCTAAAGACTGTCCTCGACAAGATGCCCGCTAGCGAGAGGAAAGAGAAAGCCTCGTAGCAGCTCTTTGGTCCCGTCAGGCTTTATCGCCCCCTAATTTTCTTTTGATCGAAAAGAAAGAGGAGAAGAAGACTCAGATCAGACTGTACTATCTCCCTCTTATATATGAAATTGCATACGATCCTCATCCTATCCCTACGGCTTTCCTTTATCCTCATCGCTTTGCTCGAGCATTTTATACCTTCATACTTCAGCCGAGTCCATCTTCTCTCTCCTTCGCTTCGGGTCGGTTCTAATGGGACTAGAAGGTGGTAGAAAGCATTTTCTTTCTTGTCCGAGCCATAGAGTTTTTAGAGAGTCTAGCATTTTTGGAAAACTTCCTCTCTTTCTCTTTGACGCCCTTCCCTCTTAGTCCAATAGATTCTCTTAATCTCATATGGTTTACGAAATTAAAATAATAGCCTTTTTTTTTTCATAAGCTCGCCCCTTCTTGTGATTTTATGAAAGCGCCCAAAAAAGAGTAGGTAGAAAGAATAGCAATTGGCGAATACCCAAACAAGTTTAGTTCTTTCAAAGCTTCAGAGCGTCTTTCTCCTATTTGGGAGCGAATCGAGTTATCACATCATTAGACTTATACTTAGACTGCACCTTATCTAAATAAGAAAAGGGAATCCTCTAAGATATTGGCATCCAAGGAGATTAATTGCATATAAGAAAAAGATGAGAAAGATGGCTGTAAAGAAGATCTGCCCATTTAGGAATGAAACTGACCCAACCTAGTATGGTCGACAAATAGATCCTATGGCTTTGGCTTTTTCTTATATCTCGGGCGAGTGGAATGAACGATCGTAGTCCCGAAGCGAGAGGGCTCTTAATAAAACGAAGGTAGTTCAAGCATTTGAGCAGAGCATATAAGAGCGCGCAGAACCTGACTTTTCTAAGAAAGAGGAATTCCCAGAGGACTTTAGAGTTGAGACCTTAGCCGGCGAGTCCTTTCGATCCCCACATACCTTTCTTTCCAAAAGTTGGGAATCTCGTGAGCTGGTTGACTCGATTGGCAAAACTTGGCTATTCACTAATTCTTCTTACAAAACGAATCAATATCGGAAGAGTGCGCTTTGCTTTGGCCTACTTTAAAGGCTTTGGCCTACTATTAGGATAGATTCATTATGATGAAATTGGAAGTCTACTGAACTTCGGTCATATGCTCGCACAGAACCTGACTTGGCTCGATTGATTGATTATAGGACCACAAGTGAATAACTTTTGAAGTGGGCATGTCCGATTCAAGAGTCTTTTCAGAAAGCATGCAATTCTTGAGCTTCGGTTGGAAGGTTCTCCTCTTCTTTGTCTTTCGTTAGTGTGTGTTCTAAGAAAGTAAGAAGACTGCTCTACAGAAAGAAAGGGGAGGCTTGGATGTTCGTTGAACAGGACACCTGCAATAGCTTTAATTTTAGAGAGTGAGAAAGAAGAAAAGAAAAAGAAGAAAGAAGAGCACCAACCCCAAGATAGCTAGTAGTAGAGAAAGCGGAAGCCGGTTTTCAAAGATTGACCTTGACTTTCGTTTGATAGAGATAGATTTTCCTTCTTATTATAGAAGGAGGGTGGTACTGGCATTGATTCCTTCTCTTCTCTACAATGGGATGATTCAGGATAAAGAGGTTTGACATGGGCCGCCGAGCAATTTAATTTGGTATGCTGCAAGTGTGATTGGCCTTGCTTCTTTATGAAGGTTGTGAAATCGCCAGCTTTTTACTCAGCTTTTCATCGACGAGCAAAGAAGACTCTCCCTACCGAGGCTTCCTATGGTCTTGCGCTTGAGAAAACTATAGCCTTGACTTGAACTTGCTTTCTTTTTAGTCATCTACTAGTACCTTACGTTTAAGCATTAAGAAAAGGCGTCTAGTAAGGAGTGGCAGTTCGAGTTGAGCGAATCTTCGCGGGTCTAGTCTACCTCTATCTCACTTTATAAAGAAAGCTCGGTGGGACTCACTGGAGTCAGAGGCTCTTTCTTATCTCGATATCCTGAGTTACTTGCTTTAATCCTACACGCACTTCTTTTCTTTTTGTTGGAAAACTTCATTCTTTCAAGAACACAAGACAAAGAAGCAAGCGTCAGGCACGGATTGATCGTCGGGTTGGCCTGAATGAACTTCAAATTCCAAAGCATATTAAGAACAAGAAAAAGGGTCGAATATTATGCGCCGATTCTAATTCATAGGGAAGACTCTTTTTCCGAAGAGGTTTAGTAATCAATATAGGTCAGTCTCACTCCTGAATTGTACAAGACTTCAGGCACTAGCTTTCCCAGAGAGAAAGGCAAACTTTCCAAAGGCCTTGGGCGCTGATGAAAGAAGTGGCCCGTGAACCTCACTTTCTTCTTTTTAGTCTTCGTGGATTTCTGCGATTAAGGGAAGAAGGGCGAGCTTGAAAGGAAGCCGAGGTCAGCTAGCTGGTTAAGAAGATTCGAATCTGATTTAAATTCATTGTCCAAGCAAGCGGGTGTGGGCCCGTCTTTGAGGCCGAATTCTACACGTCAAATGCATGGGGAAAAACATTAGTTGCATTCTCGGAAAAGGGGGAGTGTCTGTGATCGAAGTCCCCAGCTTCCTCGAATTCTCTTATCTAATTAATGGAAGACTGAAGATATAGGCAGTCAAAGTGAGGAGTGTGCCGCCCTAATGGAACAGAACTTTTAATTTGAATCCGTGAATTTTCTTAGGAAGGCATAAAAGAAAATAAGTCTTGTGATTAAACTCTGTAAAAGAGGGCTTTTCTCCAGAAGTATTCTTTCTGCCGATGATTCAAGGATAAAGCGATTAAGTAAGCCCAATCAATTCTTGAGAACCCCAATTTCAAGCGGCCAAACCAAAGAAGGCTAGGATTATACCTCAATACCGGCGGCAATCTAATCTCTTTCTCGTCTGCATAAATCTGATGAGAAGCTCTTGCCCTTTTTCTTCCTTGCAGCCTTTCTTTTTTCTTTCTCTTCTTAGGTGGTTAGAGTTAGACTCATAAGCGAAAGGATAGATAGGGCGGGCGGTCGTTTGATTGAGTTACTAGAGTTGTTCTCCGCTCATACTACCAGTATTAGACCCTCGACTGGGACTTCTATGTCCATGTATATGTTTGTAAGCGCTACCGCCTCGTCTGTGAGCAAGTCGAAGGAGGCAAAGTCTCTGTTTGACGTCGAGAAGATTCTACTTTCCTAATCCCCTCTCGTTATCCTCTTGTTTATATGCGCCTTGCTTTCTTTGATTGCGCCCTAAGAGATAAAAGGAGACGCTAAGGGAGTAGATGCCCAAGGAAAAGCCGCAGGCATCGGGGAAGATAAACCTCAGAAAGAGAGAAAAGAAGCAGTTTACCTAGATAAAGCTGAGGATCCCATGTCATCAATCAGAGCTACTCTACGGGAGCAAGATTGATCTTTCTTTTTCTGACTTCGCCAAGCATAAAGGGAGAAAGCGTGGACTGTGATGATCCTATAGAAGAATGAGCCTTTCGCACCCACTGCACTTTAAGAAGGTGAACTCTTGACTTAACTGACGAACCCTACTTCTTTATATATATGTATATAAATGTTTGATCCGACAGTGCCTAAGACTCTTGCTTTTTCTGTCCTCTAGCGGTCTCAATCTTGTCAACCTGGAGCGTCTTACAGTAAGGGCGGGGCCTCGCAGCGATTGTACGTGAGTGAGGAGAAATGAAATTGGCTCTTGTTACGGACGAGGCGGACGTCTTAGACATCTCATTTGAAGCGGAAGTGCTAGAATCACGAGATTGAACAGTTGAAATTGCAAGAGACGAAAAAAGACAAGGGGCTCTCATACAAGAAGACTGGCCAGAGACCTATGCTTCAGATGTAACTTCAGCCCGAGCAAAGCAAGACTTTACATGTTGGCAGGTGAAGAACTGGAAACTTTTAACTTTTCTTTTTGTTGGGAACCCTTCTTATCTTATATACTAAGATTCTAGCTTAGTTCGTAATAGCACTACCAGTCTACCGCGCTAGTGAAAAGAACTCACGGACTCCATTCTTAAACACCAAATCGCCGACACCCATAGCATCGTTCAAATTTGAATGCGAGCTTACTAAAAGGCAAAGAGCGTCCTTTTTTAGAGCGGCGTAGGTAACGTATGGATGTTGAAAGTCATTCGATTCTACCCTCAAGATCAGGGCTTCTTTGGAACCCAACTTTCTTTACCGAACGCTAAGCATAAGCATCTTTACCTTGACTTTGTTACCTTTGTTACCGGAGATGTCCTTTAATGAATTCAAAAAGAATCTTTCTTCTGCCTTTTTCAAAAAGCCCTTGGCAGCACTTGTTTAATAGACGGTAAAGGCAAGCCTACAAGATTTTCATTCCTAAGCCCCTACTTTGTGTGCGATTGGTCGAACGATAACAAAGGATTAGTGGACTCCCCAAACGTTAGAGCAGACTGGGCTGAAGAGAGCTTCTCTTCATATGTAGTGAGCATGTATATTTACCTCGTCAACTTCTTTCTTTTTTCTTCCTCTGCTTTTTAGTCGAGCTAGTCAACTTCCTGGTTTTTTTGAATATGCTTTTTTCTTTGTCTTAAAAAATGCCACTTTTCTCATTTCTTTTTCTCGGGTTCATCCCATTACAAAGGCTGGGCTGGCTCGATGAACTTACCCTAGGTAGAATGACAAGATTTATTTTCAGAAGCGTCCCGAGCGAAGAAGGGCGGTTTGAACCATCACACAGATAGAGAATAGGAAGGATGGGTCGGTCGATTTCCGTTGTCAAATGTTGAAGTGTGCGCTGCTTATGCCCCCTTAGTTAGGTTAGAAGGGGCAAATCCTGCCATGAAATAGGTAGCGCAAAAGAGCTCATCTGGGTCATAGCCATATTATTAGGCCTCAGGTTCAACTCAATCCCTTTCCTTGATATTGACGAGCAGGAGAGCGCGCCAGTAATCTTCAAAGGCCAAACAACAAGGCCTCTAGTTCTGCTTACGGGAGGGGAGAAAAAAGGCTCGCATATAAATAAGAAGGAGAGGTAGAGGAGCGAAGCCTTGTTCTAATATCTCGACCAAGTGGGAGAAGGAGAGCTAAGAGAAGAGAGCAAATGCACAGAAATTGTATTAATATCTGTAAAAACATTAAGCCACGTCTCAGTTTTCTTAAGTTAAGTAATTCACTTAAGCATCAGAATGAACCTCAGGATCTCTATTTTTGTATTACCGATGCTAAGTGCTAAGATTCTAATGAGCTCGAAACAAAGGGCGGAGATAGCGTTGATACAGCTCTACATAACATTCTCTCGGGGATTCTCTTTGAAAGAAGGGGCTTGCTAATATGGGCGATAGGATGGATTCTGACTTCTTTCTTTAGAGGTTCAGTCTACTCCGTCGTGAAAGAGAAACGAGTCAATAAGATTTATTACCGATCGACCACCTATCACTCGCCCTAAATCAAGAGTATACCGAAGGAAAAGAAAGTCAAGCGTTGCTAAAGACTGTCTTCGACGAGTCAAGTCCATAGAGCGTATGCGATTAAAAGTACAAAAAAGGCAAGCGAAATTAAAAAGCAGAACAGTCTGTCTAATCATATCTAAGCGTATAGTCAGAAGCGATCCCTGCGTCTTTTACTTCTAAAAGGGAAGAAGCACTTTCAGCTTCAAATACAAGTCAACCACCTAAGGAAAGTGTCGACTCATTCCACGACTCTCGTCTCTTACTACTCATTCGAAAGAAAACTCCCTCAATCAAAAGACGTAGAGTCCGGGCTACTCAGTTGGTGGTACTCCTTAAGATAGCGTGAACTTTCTTCTTCGCTCTTTGTATTCCCGCCTTCTTTTAAGTACATCTTCGACTCTTCTCATATGTAAGTGACCCCTTTTTCTTTCGTACGTCCAATAATAGTGGCGTAAGAATGGTCCGGTTCAAAAACATCCCCATTGCTTGTTGACTTGTTTAGTGAGTGTCATTCAAGCCGGCCTCCTTCTTAATATCTGACTGAGCAGACTAACCTCAATGGCGGAGGTGGCTCGCCGGAGTCTCTCGTTACTGCGGTTGAAAAGTACTCTTTGATTGCGTTGCGAAGAGAGAAGGAAGACTTCGAAAAAGAAGAGGGAGGTCCCACAACATAAGCCATAAGAAAGCAAAGGCCACGAGAGTAGCTAATCTTATTCTTACAGTTGTGAAATAGGATTGGAATATTCTGCACTTTGGAAGGAAAAAGGGCCGCTGTGTCTTGGTTCAACCAGGCATTAATACAATGAAAGAGAGGAAGAAAAAGGGCAAGTCCCGACTAGAGCATAGGTTCTTTGGACTTTTCCTTATAGGCAAGCTCCCTAGCGTATGATTTCTTTTTTAGTCTGGCAGTGAGGCTACGGCTTAGGAGACAGAAGGTTGTAAGATGAGATTCATTCTATTAATTAATTCGCGCAACCTATTTGGATTCTGTTCGAAACGTACGGTAATGAGACGATTCTCCTGGGGCGAGTGCGAGAGGGGTAAGAAAGGAGCCAGTTGATGGGGAAGACGGGACTAAGGAAAGATAAAGTAGGGCGTAAGAGGGAAGAAGTCCTCTATCTCTAAACCAATTACGTTTTGGTACAACTGCGAATATAACAAAAGCAAGATCCGAGCCAAACCCTAAGATTTCTTTAAGAATTTCTTTCCTGAATAGGATTTAGAACCCATTTGATGGATCTGTAAATCAAAACAAAAGGACCTCTTTGACATAAAAACTAAAGCCCAATCCCAATCATAAGACCCGTCAAGATGCACATAAAGTCAGTGCCGCCGATCCTGCGAGATCCAGAGGGCGAAAGAAGCCAGTCGAACATCATTCATAAATCTCAAAGATTCTTAGTGAGCCACCCTTCTTGTAAGATCCGGTAAATAAAGGCAAACTTCTTTATTGCTCTCCTCTTCTTATAAGTTGATGAGTCCTAAAGCGAACTGGCTCGCCGCATTCTCTCGTTCGCCCCTCTCGCTAACTCGGGCCCCCGTGATACCGAAAACATTACCAACAACCGGACCATCGGCTGGAACTTCTTTGGTAACAGTTTCCCGTGTGGAGCTTTTTGAGTACAAAAACTAAGAAAGCTGGTAAAGAAAAGGAAATGTCAAGCGCGGCTGCTTTGGTTGCTGCCTTTGAAATAGGAAAAGCGGCATTTGGCTCGCCCCTTCAAAGGACCCTTTCTTTTACGTAAACCTAAGCTAAGTAAGTGGGTTTCGCTTAGGAGGAGTTGGAGAATGACTTGCGAGTGATCGAGTGAACTGACGGACATGCTTGGGCGGAGCACGTGGATTTTTCTATCTACGTCACTCTTTCTCGCCTATAAAAATTCTTCTTGAATTACTACCTCCCTTCTCGCGTTCTCGAAAGTTCAGTAAAGTGCTACCTCACCTCTATCTCACTACTCTTTTCTCAGTTGTATCGGTTAAGATCCCCGATTCTTTCAACTTGTTCTTTTGAATTCATCCAATCCAAGGAAAGAGCAACTCCCATTAGTATAAGAAGACTTTTTGGAAAGAAAACAAATAGGTGCGTTTAAGCCATTGTACACGTTTCAATCATTGCAAATGCATTGGGAAAAGGGGCGGGTTCGATTCAACTGTTCAAATGCCCTACTCTGCTTAGGGTGTAAAAGGGACTTTCTTTAAGGGGCTGGGCCTTTTGGTTGATGAAAAATCCTAACTTTGCTTACTTTGGAATTGGAAAAAAGTCCCTTATAGAGAATAGCTACCACGTTCAGTGACTGCCTCAAATGAGATGACTTAAACTGTCCGTCAACTTCTTACGTACATTGTTTCCTGGAAAGGAGGGGGATATCATCCAAGGGCTCATCGGGACAAAGCATCCCACAAAGCAGCCATAAAGCAAAAAGAAATTCACGTCTTTCGTCCACCGGGGAGCACAGCAGGCTCCAGTCTTATGTGCCCTTTTTTGCCAATTCGTAACGAAAAACGCCGCATTCTTTAAACTTTTGCATTTGAAAAATTTCTTTCTCTTAGTGACAAAGAGGATTCTATCAGAAAGACTCCAATCATAAGCGGCGATGGCGTAAAGCCCTTCCCCTGCTCCGAGGTGAAGCCTACCATTCCCAGATAAAGAAAGATGTATTTGATGGCATTATACTACCAAGGATGTCTAAACGAAACAGTACAACATCTCCATTTGTCTAACACAGTCCGATAGTAATGGTTAATGAGTTAAGGACGCAAGCCACCTTCGATCGGTAAAAGCGGCGGATCTTGAATCGTCAAGACGAAAAACTCTCTCAAGAACAAAGGCACACCACATATAAGAGCATGTTCACTAATTATAGCACTACGATGAAATTCTTTTTTTTTTCAATTTCGAAGAAGGTCAAAGAAAAAGGAAGAGGATTGATTAATTTCTTATTGCAAAGCTATGCATACGCAAAGGTCTGCACTATTCTTCTATTTTACATGTAATTGATCCACTAAAAACGAGAGCTGAGAACGCTTATAATATAATGGCATTGGGAGGCATCGGTTGAGCCCGCCCATTTTCTATTCATGAGCTAATTACATTAATATGTACGGCTTAATTTCTACATATTTTTGACAAGAAGATAAAGGAATACTTGTCAAATCAGCAACTTTAGCATTCGTAGCCAAAAAGACCGAGAAAGAGCCACTTTCCTTCGTTCCCAGCATCACTTTTAGAGCTTAACAAAGCGCATCAAAGATGCTACCCATGCTAACCAACTCTCAACCCGAAGTGGAGGAAATTTGTTGATTCTCTCGCCCATATGCACATGGAAGATTGGCTTTTCCATCTCAATCATAGGTGGGGTTGGACTCTGCTGAAAAGTCATACTGACGGTGCGGGCCTCCCCTTTTCTCTGACTTATACGTTAGTTATAAAGAAAACTACCTTGCTAAATATTCCTCAAGCCTGTCGTCTCGCTCGTCTTAGAATTCGAAAGGAACCGTGCTCACAACATCGAAGAGAGGCAGAAGCCAACATATTTGGATTAGAACAAGCCGAAGCCAATGACGAAAGACTGACAAGGAAAGCATAGATCCAACAGAAGAGGGAGCAGGCGGAAAAAGGAGAAATGCCCCCGATCGCTCGGGTGGAGTCGGTGCCGATGAAGAAGCGGGCATACAAGCATCGCCGACATTTAGAGGGCACCAAGTGGGCGACGTGGTTATGGCGAAGCTACTACCACAAGAGTTTAAAGCGTTCCGATACGTACACAACGGGCTTGCGCGGCAATATGAATGAGGTCTCATCCCCAAGAATCTATCAACAACCGCCATGATTCTATGCAAATTTGGGACCAATACTAAAACTTTGCTTCTCTTTTTGCCTTGATTAAAAAAAGAATAAGAAAGAAAGTCAGAAAGGTCTCATACCAAGTGGAGTTGAGACCAAAACTCAAGATTCCCTTTGTATTTCATTTCGTCTAAACATGCTGAAACCGAACCCTCTGCCCTTTCTTTCAGCCGAGCTGACTTTCGTACCCTTTTTCTTTTCGGGATTTGAGGAAGATTTACAGCCTGTTTTAAAAGTCAGGCGCGGTCGTGTAAATAGACGCCGAATAAAGAAGCGGATATCGAAGGCACGGCTGAGGTCGCAGTTCCAGTTGCAAGAGACATTGTAAGCACCAATGATTTCCGAGGAATCCAGCTTTTGGTAAACTTCTTTTTGATACAATTGGGGTCAAGTCAGTAGTGAGATGGGCTTAAATTCCCAGCCTTCTTAAAAAGACAAGTCTTAGCACGCGGCACACAAAATATATCCAAGTAAGGACGAAGGCGCTCAATCAAAAAGTAGTAGTCAATACCATTCCTATATTATATATAAAGTCTCGGATTAATCAGGTGTAAAGGGATGTCGTGGCAGAAGGAGGATCATCTAAATAGCCAGCCGGCTTGGTGGTTTCAATGTAAATTGGAGACGACCAATTCCTATCTTTAGGAAAGGGACCTTTTCTTTAGGAAAGGGACCTTTCTTTCAAGGAACTTGTCACGTTTGCATTCTCTCTTTCTTAGCTTTCTCAAAGATTTTGTCTTCTTGGGACGTCACACGAGGTTTTAAGGCCCTCTTAACTTAAAAGGGACGGAGGAGAAGGTTCCGCTTTAGAATTTGTGCATCCAAACCAACCCGCCAGTACAGAAGCGTAGCGTAGTCGAGGCAAATAACCCAGGTAAAGCGAAGAAAGAGAAGAATGTACCCGAGAAGCAGAGTTCGCCATGTCAATCAAAGTGGACTTCTTTGATAGTAGCAGTAGCTGGGCTTCAACCAAGATCAAGTTTGGATGAATTTTTCTTTTACGTTCCTCAAATTTCATTTAGTTACGAGAATTTTCTTGTTTTACATTGATGAGATCCTTTTCTTTTCCACTTACCGTTGACTCTCACACGGCACAGGGCCCTCTTTATTGACAGGACAAGACAGGACAGGATGGGGATTCTTCAACAATATGTAAGGCTGTTCTCTGAAAAGAAGATGGTCGTTGTAGAAGAAGAAAACTCCTTCCTTGGGAATGCACATTATAAAATCCTGTACAGGTGGTTGATCTTTTTCCATGATGCAGCGGCGCGGTGCCATACAAGGATTAGAAAGCAAGAATAACAGACCTTGTCATTCACCTTCAAAAGACTTGCTGATCAGCAAATACAGGAAAAAGAAAAAATGGAAACCTATCCTGCCCCCATTCAAAGCCCTAGAGTCCCCCTTCTCTTTGATAAAGTAAATATTAGACTGCCAAAATTCCTAGATTCATTCCCAAGGGAGCCTTTCGCAGTGTAGGAGCGTTGAGATCGGGCGAATTGTGGATTCTTATATTCTATCGGACCCAGCATTTGCTGCATCATTCCTACGAGTATCCTCGTGCTAAGTAAGCTTCCCCGTTTGGCCATCGGCTTCCTCGTTGGCGAATTCAGTCAATAGTCACAAGTGGATGGTCCTGGAGTGGAGTTAAAGGAAGAGCTGGTAGAAAGCGAGTATGAATCCTAGCCCGACCTATCCACTCAACCCTAAGAAGCATTCCGAGGTTTAAAGATAAAGAAAGCCGCCAGGAGATAAACTGAAAGCCTCACCAACGAGGTGAAGCACGGGACCGAGTGTGGGCTTCGATGTTGCTAGCGAGCGAGTCCCAGAAGGGTAAACCCCTTAACACGAGTTAGGAGCAAGAGATAGGCTGCTCCACTCTCTTCTCAGTCCCACCGATTACAGTTAACTCGCTACGTCTACTTCGCGCGCTTGTGGTAAGTAAGTCTTATTCTAAATACGTGAGAGGGCTCGAGCGGAGCCTTGACTGAAAAGGAGAGGGGATTGCCCGAAGTTTACGAAGGGACCTGCTGAATGAGACTACTATATATTCTAATTAAACGAGTACGGACTAGCCTTTAGGTTCAACTACTGGTTGGTCCTGCCTTACTTTTTCACATTACGCTGTTTTCACTAAAGCAGAAGAGTCAATCGTATTGAGCAGCTCGTTGTGAAGGAAGTTCAATTTACCTGCCTTGTATTTAATAGGAAGTACTTTTCTTCAACGCACTCTGATCTCAGAGGATTCCTCGAAAAAGAAAGGTGGAAAGCTCGGACTTTATCCATAAGAAAGCAAGGCACTTCGTCTCCTTTTTACCTCACTGCCCCCTCATAGATCTTATATAATGACATTACATATAGATGTGAAAACCTCTTCCTTGGCTTGTCCACATCGAACAAATAGAGAAATTCACCCTCAAGCCCATTCATTCAACTCTTCGCATGCATTTCTTTTGTACAAAGGTTCTTGTCTTTTAAAGCGAGACAGGCGGCAAGAGAAAGGGTCTCTTTGCAAGGACTTTCGTGCGTTCCACACCCCGATCCTTCGTACCTCAGGCGATTCATTCCTCTCCTCTCGCATTCACTCGAGCCTATATCTCCTCATCACTCTCGTTCGAGCTTTTTAAACCTTTGCAGTCTTCACCCTTCTCCCTTTGGTCGATATAGAAAGACCTTCGGGCTTATCTCCTTCTAGTCGACACCACAAGTGCCCTCTCGCTACGCTTCTCCAAGCATAAGAAAAGATTGAATACCTATACGTATATAACGTATATAAGAATGAATTGAACCTGACTGAATGAGAGGGACTGCTGAATGCTTAACACATTCCAAGTGCAATCAAGACAAAGCTTAAAAAGAACTGCACACCCTAAGAAGATCTGAGTCGGCAGCTCCATCATATTCCTCGAAAGAGGCGGCCTCCTTTCACTGATTTCTCATGAAAGCGCCCCTAGCTGTGATGTACTAGTTGATTAGGATTTTTGAAGGCATTCAGTTCGATTCGCCCTCCTTTCTTTCTGCACACTTTCTCTTTTGATAGGTCTCAAGGTCTCTGTCTTTGTTGTTTGCAATGACTGCTTCGTTTCTTAAAGACTGCTTTTAAGAAAGATATCAAAGATGAGAATCTTGGCCCCATCCCAAAGTCAAGGACCCTTTATAATTCAAAAGATCGAAACGAAGGACAGGACATAAGGTAAGGCTGGCTCCCGAGTTCTGGTTCTCATATCATAAGCATAAGTCAATAGCTTGTGATCTTTTTCTTGTTGATGCGGGCAAGAGAGTCGCAAATTTCTACATCAGAGTCAGACAAAGACGATGCCTCAGGAAACTCCATGTTCTAATACTGGATTTTGCTTACTTGGGACCTTCTAGCCTTCTTTCCTTTCTTTCTCGGTGAAAGTTCAATCCTTTCAACTTGATATCACATTCTCTTGCCTTACTCGCGTAGTACTCATAGTATACCCTTTCTTTGTATGCATCAGATCTAAAATGGGGCCTTTATTTACCAGTATATATCAGAGTATGAAAATCTTATCTAAATAAGAAAGACTAACTAAGAAGTCCAGTCGAGAGTCCTTTTCTCTCTTATTCTGGATCCCTATTATTCTGGAATAGTCAAGTGAACCCCCGAATCTGCTTTTGTGTAACTGACCTATGCTTATGCTCGAGATTATTTGGTTGCTGGTGTGAATAGCTACTCTGACGCCTGTCTTGACTGGCTATAATACAAGAGATTACGAGAGGTTCCAACTAGTAGAGAGCTTTCCCCCCTATAAGAATAAGAATTAATATATATCTATATCTAGTAAGAGAAAGTCATAGAAGGTTGGGATCACACGACGCAATGCCTTTTTAGATAGTTAAAATACCAATCCACCGCTCTACTTAACTCCTCAGTCGTATGCTTAAATAATTCACTTAGAATAGTTATAGGAAAGGACGAGTAAACTATGTATAAAAAAAAGAACTCTCTTTTGTCTAGTCTTTTTCAGTTCTTATGCAGCTTTGGCACGGCTATGAGATTGTAAGACTTAAGTAAGATCCTCTTGTTTTACTAGTTTAATCAGCTATCCCGATTTTGGCAGCTGGGGCTTTTTAAGATGCCTCTAGTTAAGAATATATTAGAAAGTATACAAAGGAGGCAAGGAAGACGGAGAAAGTTGCTACGTCAGCTGCGGATTCCTTATAAACATCAGATTCTGAATACTAGAACTGAGTACATCTGATACAAAAGAAAAAGTCTCGCCTTCCCTTTCTCGCCTACCCCTGGCCTTTTTGAACGGTAAGTCTGTTTTCTTCCTGGGGTATGCTCCTGGGAGCTTCACCTGTGTGGTAGTGACGCAAGCTCCTTCTTTAAAAGCTTTGGTATGATCCTGACTTGATAGGTATTTTCCTCTGGCAGTCTTCATAGTCTCTAGCGGGCACAGGACGGGCACGTCTCAATCAAGCTTTCGCCTTACATCATACCCGGAATCGTAGTCAACTCTTGTTTTTGGCCTAATTCCGGCTAGGATTTTGAACCTTGTTAATGCTACCACTTTTCTGTCCACGATTAAAGCCATTTCTTCTGGTCTATCTTCTAATCAGCCGAGGATGATCTTCCCGCCTAAACGCAGTTTGGATTCAATCTCCTTCTAAATCCCGCGCAATCTGATGAAAGAAATCCGCTAGTCTTGGCCAGCTTGACTTGCTAGTTTCATAAACTACTTACCTTTCATTATGCATATGGCATATGATCTTGTTGGGCACGGCTTTCTTTTCCTACCTTCTGAGTATGCGAGGCAGTAGAGAACTAAAAGAGACATTGCAGTTGCAGCAGAAAGAGATCTTCTGGTATCAACAGATGCGGAGTCAGGGGAAAGACTTTCGTCGGGGGCTAGAAGGTTACCGTTCTCAAATTTTAAAAAGCTTCTCTTTAAAGAAGCCTGACTCTACTACTCCGACTTACATGCCTCTTTTCTACTTCTTTCTTGCTTCTTTGAAAAAACATAACAGTCTCCGCTACTTACTGCTGCTATATCCCCCTCCGGGACTTCTCTCTCTTCTGGAAAGAAAGCTGCTTCTGGCTCGGACTTATGCCTTCCAGTTCTATGCTTGTCTTTTTCTACGCAAATATGTACCAGTTTAAGAAAGTGGTGACGTTCTGACTTGTATATACTGCTGGACCCGTAATGTCTGAAAGTCTTTATCTTTCTCAAATGCATGAGAAATTTAGGTTTGGGCCGGCAAGCATACTTTCTCTACTCTATAGTCGAGCTTGCACCATGTCTTGTGAATTGGAAAATGTCTTTTCCCGGTTAGAACCTACTTTGTTGTTAACGTCCTTATTTTGAGGCTTTCTCGTTAGACGGTAGCGGAGCCTTTTTTTGAAAGGGGAATAAAAGATCAAAAACTTTTGGTTTTATGACAATTCCGACGAATTCAGATTGATCTTCTTTGTCAGGTAGATACGAATACGTTTAATACATGCAAGTTGAATATGACGAAAAAACGCGGCTTTCTTTGTCATTAATGTGTGAGGGCCTATCACATCCGAATAAGAAGAAAGCGCTACAATTCAAGTCATACGGAAAAGAACTCAACTAGCTACATCTCTTTCGCTCGCTCCTATCGCATTAAACGCTTACGGCTTACCAATGCAAGAAGAAAGGGACCACTAGTAGAATGAGTATGAGAATAAAGAGGGCTATGTGATTGTCGCATGCTACAGTTAGAGTTCATTCTTTTCTATCTGAGAAGACTGCTCTCGCGGGGAAAATGGAGGCGTGCTCCTCTCAGAAACCACTTTCTCATAAGTAAGAGCATTCTTAGTCAGACTTCAGTCATATACTAATTTCTTAGTACTGCTATCACAAGTATACGAAAGCAGCTATCTAAGGCAACCTAAAGCATTCAGTAGGTGCCACATAAGACCACGCCTTCATATTAGATTACTTACAAGAGTCTCTTTCTTGTAACGGAGCATTGTGCTCTACTACTGTAGCATCCTACTTAACTACTTCTTTCAAGCATTAAGCTCACTTCTTCGCTGTATAAGAAGTATAAGAAGAATACTGGGGTTCTACATCAGTGACAACGGGTACTTGCATGCTGAGACTTTTCTCTACTTTCGGCGCAAATTACATCTTCCTATCCCTCTTGTACTTGTAAAAAAGCGAGCTCGGCACACCTGAAGCAGCGGATTCTACTGCGATTTCAAATCATCGGTGGAAAAAATGAGCAAGCAAGTGCATTCCGTCAAACCGTCTAGCGCTTTTTTCTTATGTTATGCCTAATTTCTCGGTAAACAGACTCAGCTTGTTGTCAGTTCTAACTTAAAACAGTGCTTTTACCTCACCCGACCTAAAAGAAGGTCTTTGTTTGAACCGAAACAAAACTACTACTTCTTTTCATTCTCCCATTAGAATCTTTATTCTCAATTTTTAAGAAAGATTCTAATTATATTGCTCGAAATCAAACCAGTTCTCCTTACTTGAAAAGGGGAAGTCTCAATCCTTCTGCTCTCTTTTAATCCCACCACCCCTTGCTTTACCATAGATTTTCTTTGTTTGGAGACTTTTCTTCTTGGTCTCCTTTTCTCTCCTATCTTTCTAAGATATGTATGCGACGAGCCTACCCCTTACGCCCCTTTCTGACTTATGATACGCCCTACTTTGGTACATTCTCTACCAGCCTTATGGACACAGACTCATTCTTCTTAGCTTAAAGCGCTTAAAGTACTCAATCACAAAGAGAAAGAAGGGCTGGGCGAGTTAAATAGGCATCTATGGGAAGTGCTCAATGAGAATCATTCGATGCTACTCTTGGAGATGCTATATGCTATATTCAGGATGATACGGATGTTCGAGGTCCTATTCTTCTAGCTACTGATATAGCGAGTTTGTTAGCGTTCCACTACTGATCTTCTCACCCAAACCAAGATCTTCTTTTAGGGAAGGGATGAATTGACTCCCATCAAAAAGATTAAGCCGCATTCCACTTCATTCTGATCCGGCTAAAATCAAGCAATACATGTCTTAATTCCTGAGAAAAGAAGGTCTCTTTATAATCTTTCCTCATCTGAATTTCCTAAAAGCGATAGGTAAGTCAAGCAAGAAGATATTTACTATAAAAAGTTGCCTGACTAATGAGCTCCTTTCCTCAAAAAGGCGGATCCCGTCGAAACAGCATTTGTATTTATTAACTTTTATGCCACGCTGGTGAGAGAGAGGAAGCCTTAACTGGTCTTGAGGAGCATCTCATCCTTTTTCTGCATACTTTTGGGGCAAAGTTCTAACCGGAGGTGAGGCGCGAAGCCTTTTGTTGGGCATAACGAAGGCTAGGCAGGTACCAAAGAAGGATTTCCCGAGACAGACATTCCAAGGTGTGCTGCCATTCCCGCGTCTTCTTTTAGCTCCCCGAACCGCCCTCCTTCTCTGACGAAGTCTCTATGAAGTCCCATGGGTGAAGTAATACCTAATACTTAGACTTACAGTTGGTACCGGATTAGGCGGACAAAAGCCTAAGGAGGTAGTTTCGACCCAACATATGCTTTTAATTGTAATTGTAGCATGTGTATGGTCAATAAGCAAGCGTAGCAATCAGACCAGTCAGATATACCCATAAGAGCATGCGGCTGAGCCACAAGGCAGGCCCATAGAAGGGGCTCTCATTCTCCTTCATTCTTTCGTATAGTAGTTTTGTGCACCCGTAGTGGTATGGCTTTTTTCAATACGCCTCTTGACGTTCAGGGTTCTTGTTTTTACTTTCATTCCAACGCCAGGGCACACAGAAAAGAAAATCAGAAGAAAGGTATACCTTCTCTATTGCTGCCCTATTACTAAGCCTATATATAAGGATAAGAAAGTAGGAATGCGAATAAAGTCTACGTTATATAACAGTGGGATGAGGTTTCCTTTTCTAACTTTTCTACGAGGGTAAAACAAGAAGAATAAGAAAGGATGAAAAGAACCCCCTTAGAGGCATCAGCCGATACCTTTAATTTGATGGGCCGGATGAGAAAGAGATAAAGGAGTACTTGGAGACGGAAGAATGAAGCGAGCTAGTTAGTGGTTGTAGTAAAGAAAGAAGCAGAAGCTTATGTTGAAGAATTAGATGTGCACGAGCTAAGGCTATTATCTCGAAGAGGCAATCAAACTTGCTAATGAGAGTGGGGCGCATACTTTGCTGTGGACGCAGGAGGGGCACCCTTAGTTACATACTGGAATAAGATACAGTAAGACCAATTCCTCAGTTCACTAAAATTATCCAGCTTATTCATCCGCTTTTGCCCTTGTGACATCGTCGAGGGCCGTCCCAGGAACTCACGTATCGACCCTATCCCGAGAAAAATCCTTATGCTTCATTTCCTGTATTCAAGGAGACTTTGTCTATCTATTTAATTGTACTCCTGCGTAAGCCTTCCCGTATTCGAGGAGACGGGTCCGCCCCACATGCCGTGATTGGCTTTATGTTTTCGTCACTTTTAGAAGAGCGGGTTTCCGTTGCGAGGATTTCTCCATCTTAGGGCCTAATCCTAATTGTCCATAACTACCGTTCCCAACTTAAGAAAGTCGGATTCAATGACTGGGCCTCACCACTACAGTGATTTGTTGAACATAGTCTAATTTGGCGAACGTAAAGAATGAAGTTGTTTTGCTCTTGAGCTTGCTTGGGGGACTCTCCTTAAGCGTCAAAATGTATGCCAGAATTGAGTGGCTGAACAGATACACATTTTGATTGGTCCTATTAGCTAGTCTTCCTTCTTTTTGCTTTGTTTTAAGAAAGCTTTCTCGACTGTAATATTAATATGGAAATATTTGAATATTCGGTACGATATCGCAACTAAACATAAGGGTTGCGCTCACCCGCATTCACGTCTTTCCTGTGCATTTCGTGGGAAATCTAAGGTTGTGCCAACCCGCATTTTAAAATTAGAAAAGAAAGTTATGTTCGCTCCAACAGAAGGGGTAAGATCCTACTGCTCTGGTAAAAAGGAGAAAGCAATACACAAAAAGGAATTTCTTTTCTTGCGCTTCAGTCCCAATTTCGTAGTCTGAACAAGATTAAGCATTTGCTGTCGAAAACAGTAGTACGCCCGAAAAAAGATCTTTTTTTCGTGTGAGCATGAGGCGAAGGAAACCTACTCTACTTAGATTCATTCCACAGTCCAAGTATGATATATGGCCGTTCTCAAACCATATTTCAGGAAAGATGTATATTCTGCCTCATCATACTCATAAAAGGTTTCACATCAAAGACGCTCTTGGGCGACCCATTCTCCAAGCGGAGAGAGTTTACTAAAGAAAATTGAACGTTAGCGAGATTACAGGCTCAACTAAAGGGAAGGACTTCATTTATCTTACTTACTATGACATGTCCACACGCCAATACCCTAACTTCTTTCTGAAGCCACTTCCGCAAGAACTCCACTATTCTTAGCTTTCACGGTTTTCTTTACTAATTCTAGTATAATAAGGTTCTAAACGACAGCCGCACTCATAAAGTTTTCTTAATTACTAGGGAAAGAGCAAAGGCATTCCTTATAAGTATAAGGCGCCTATCCATCTCTCTTTCTATCTTCCGCTTGCTAGCTGTCTTAGAATCTTACCAGACTTGTGATATGAATTTAATTCACATTAAGAACAAGGGGTGCGATACTTATCTTACTTATTAATTAAGCTCAATCTTAGAGTTTGAACAAGAGTAAACAGGCTCAAAGTCCCCAGTCTTAAAAAGAGGCCCCTTATAATTGAACGTATGTACAATAGGAGAGAAAGTCTTTACATCTCGTAGTAATAGGTATACTCTAGCGGTAGTAAAGTCAGAAGTATGAAAGAACTCTAATAGGGCTAATCCTTTTTAAGAATTCTCTTATATATTCTAATTGTATTTCCTTTGTATCTTATCTTATGACGTCATTTCACACTAAACGGCTCTATATTGTCGCTAAGGAACTCTGCTAACAGTCTATCCAGGTATTACGCTCGATCTTTCGTTTCATATCTTATATTTAGAACATCATACCCGCTGTTTTATATGCAAAAAGGAATCTTGTACTCTATACTCGACTCGCTTCACTGCTTTGCCTACTAGATTAAATATACTCAAAGTTGTGATTATAAACTTCGTCTACTGCAGCGCTTGAAAGAACAGGACCGACGGAAGGTAAAAAGGAGTATGTGGGGCGTGTGGTAGTGGGTCTCGGTATGAGCTCTCAATGTCAGATGTGGGATTAGCTTTTTTTGTTGGAAGGTAAAATACGTTATATAAAGTGAGGGCTTTCCCTTATCTCTGGGGATGGAGAATTTCTTTCGTCTATAGGAAAGTAGTGCGGGTTAGTGAAAGACATGCAAAAAGAGAAGAATTTTAGTGATAGAAAACTCAATCCAGGAATATGGTTCCAAAGTAACAAAAGAAGTCAGGATCCATGGAGCATATAAGATAGGAGAAGAAAGAAATGCTTCCACATCAAAAGGGGGTGCTTCTCGAACTGATGCTAGAGTCTCGTTCATTATCGGACATCCATTATATACGAGACTTCTGACTCCGTCTGCTGCGTCTACGACTTTGGCTTCCGTCCCTTCAATCCCTTATTAGAATAGAGAGCTTCGTCTACTAGGGTTTACTTTGTCTTTGACTGGAACGACTTCTTCTATTAATACCTTCTAATAAGGAACCACTTACTAAGACACCAAACGTCTTGCAGTCTCTGATCTCACAGATAGCGCCTTTCTAGAGTCTTCTAATCTTCCTTCGATAGTGAGAAGAGGGCCTTTTTATAAGGAAAGAGGTATGCCCCAGTATCACGCCCAATATGTTTGAAGTAAGCTCTCTTAACTATTCTTATATTTCCAAACTTTTGTTTGAATGTAGCTTTAGATCTTTAGATAAGGAATGTAATAGCTTTCCTTCTTCCCCAGTTATAGAAAACCGGTCTTACAACTTCATGGGCCGTCCAGATACAGCTGCTCGTTGGTCAAGTTAGAGTTCTCCAAGAAATCGTCTCTTGGTCCACAACAGGGGGTTTGCTACGTCTCGTTCTCATGAGAAAAAAGAGAATACAAGAACTCATCAAACTTAAAAAAAACCACTTGTGGGGAGCTTCCGACTATGTGGAAAGGAGCAATGATCTTGTTTGCCTATTGTTTTTTCTAATTAAGATGAAGCTTACCTAATTGGAATTCTATTTTGACCGAGATGGAAGCCAACTTTCTAACTATGGAAGATCTTTTCTAAAGACTAAGGGGATCGTCAATCGCCAAAGCCGGTTTAGTTGAACAAGTAAACTACTTAATGAAAAAAGTATGAAAAAAGATCAAGTAATTCCACGACTGCGTCATAAGAGATTTCACTTCTAGCATCTCTTAGAATAGGAAAAGGGAGTTGTTCAATTAATGCTATTCTTAATATACAAGAAAAATGTGAACACATAAGAAAGATTAGCCACACATCCGATACATCGACAGACATATTGTCAGTAGATAGTAATCCAGTGGTTTAAAAGATACAGAAGGAGCGTCATTTCCCATATTCATCCATGGAAAGAGCTCTCTAGCTATACTCTAATGTTATTGGAGCATGCAGTAGTATCAATGGGGAATTTTCCTCCATCTCGTAATCAAAATTCCCTTTTCTGAAAGTCGCACTCTACGGAGCACCTTTACCTATTATATCTTATAATTTAGAAACTCCTTTAGAAGTGGTTTCATACATATATCTGGTAAGAAATCGCCAATAACGTTATATAGTATAGTACGTACGACGTAAGTCATATAATGGGCTGGTTAGTGTCATAGAAAGGGACAGGAAAATTTCGAATGAGTTTAACCGGTTAACAGCCTGAGTATATTGTCTACCTAGACTGAGTAGTAGGAAAGCAAAGTTCTCAAGAAGAAGCACCTTTCGGGCATTTAGTCGACGTTAAAAGTAAGCAAAGCATCTTGCTCGGAATGCTCTAAAAAGACCTTGTGACCTTGTATGTCTAGAAGGGTGCTCACTCAAGAAAGTCTTAGTTTTAGGGTAAGACACCGGCGGTGAGACACTTAAAGTACTTGATTACTTATTAGATTCTAGGAAAAAGTAGGCCCAATTGAGTGAGTTCTTTTCTACCGTATATGAGGATAGGAGGAGCAGTCCCTAGAGCTATAGCAGTACTTTTTATCAAGTAGACAAAACATTAGTTGAACAAAGAATCCACCTTCTGCAAAAGAAAAAATTGTAAGATGGCCAGCTGTTCCTTAATTAGGAATTCTATTATTATAAGAAATTCGTACCAGTAGAAGACGAAGTCATATTAGCACATAAACAGAGAGCGCTTCTATCTTCTATTACTTCTATTACACAGACAGATCCAGCTTTCAGGTTTTACATAAATAAAGGAAAGGGAACGCCCTATCTACTTTAATAGCTTACTCGACAACAGCCAACTAGATTATATGAACCACTCGTCGCTCCAGGTATTCCACGCGTTTTTCCTATGATTAACATCCTTCCCTATATCTTCTATCTATGTCTTTCACTTTAACCAAAGGCCCACTCTGGAACTCTGCTTTAACGACTCACTAGGGGACTTTCTCTAAGAAGAAATGTGCGAATGAAATCTTTGGAGTAGCTTTCATTCGTTGAAAAGGCTACTCTAGCCTAAGAATTAGATGGGATTAGACGATAGGATTGAGAGATAGAATAAGAAACAAGAGTTCACACAAGAAAGAAGATAGGCGCCTTAGCAAACTGGCATTTGAAAGCTGCCCTTCCTTCTATTTAATGACAAATAAGAAGGAAACACTCTAAGCTCGGCCCTTCGACTGACATCGCGGTACGCTATTACACATTCTCTTTGTGCTCTTTTTTTTTTTTCTTTTTGTTGGTGGGGCTCGACCCAAAACAACCGGCTAAAGGATCTCTTCTAATACCATACCCTTAAGAAAATGCCCGTAATCTAATGATAGGTCGACAACCTACCTTTAAGACTAATCATGGAGAAGCAAAGTCCTTCTTGCTCGAGACAACTACGCCCTGTATGAATTAAAAAAATGAAAGAAGTCAATTTATTTAACTAACCACCTCGTCGAGTAGCTTCCTTCGAGGACCTCTTCGTTACGTTCCTTCCTTTATGTATGCCACGGAAAGGTATCAAGACAGGCCCGGTGATTGCATTGGAATCAATCCTCTAGCTATCTAAGAGTTCTTTTTTTCAAGGGACCCCAGTTAACTTGACTTTGATTTTCTTTGATTTTATCAGCTAAAGCTGCTTCCGGATCAGCATCCGCCCCAACTTCGGCAAAAAGCGGTAAGATCCACTTCCTCAACATCATTCTCATCTTTATCAGGAGCAAGAGCCTAAAGAAGGAGTTGCGTTCGAGCATGTCTGAGGTTCGTACCGTTATAGTGGTTCCAACTCACTTCAAATCTGACTCTGCTTACTATTCTTATTTACATATTGTGCTCTAAGCCCTGTTTATTCCACTTAGTTCGGGGTTCACTTGTTATAAGGTAGATGGGGCCAATCCAATCGCGAAATCTTACCTGCTTTCCCGATAGATGGATAGATAACCTTATTTGATTGCACTGGAAGCCCCACCCCCCTGGCCGATTCTTATTCACTAAGCAAAGACCTTGACCTGCAACAGTTTCCTAAAACGCTGGGGATTCTACTACCTCGACCCCGCTTTCTGATACCATCTTCTTTTAAGGTACTAACTTTCTTATCTCTAAATAAAGGCGCATCCCCTATTAAGTTACAAGTGGGGACAACAAGAGGTTAGTTAGGGAGTTTTCTTTCAAGCAGAGGAGCGAAGCTACTGAGACTCATTCTTAATCCCATTCTGTCATTGAATTTCAGTCTTTTATCTGACCCTTCCCTGAGACGTTATGTCAGGGGGTTTAGGAGACTCGTCCTTCTTGGGCAGCTTACCTCTCCTTTCTTTGGAAGGAAAGAAGGCCCATAGTGTTAAATAAAGAAAGGAAGCGAGAAAGAAGCCTCTACCGATAATGAGAATGGACTTCAGGCTTTTGATCCTCCAAAAAAGACCAACAAAAGAAGCCTTTAACAGATGAAGTTCAAATAGAAGACTGAGTTAAAGAAGGAGATAGGCTCGAGCTGAGATAAAGGGGTCACAGATGTGGCAGTAGCTAAAGTAGCGTCTAATCAAGAAGCTGTCGATGGGTGGTGAAAGGAACGTTCTACTCAGTTCCTGCCTCATCGTCTTCTTCGCTTTCGTGTGAGTCATATTCTAGTTTTTCTATTTGTTTTGGGGAAATAGATGCTTGTTTCGGAGTAAGCTGCCCTGGAAGTCAATCCCTCTTTCTTTGGAAGCTTTACTTAATGCTCCTTTTCCTTCATCAAGGACTGTGGCTTCGGCTATTTCCTCTGCAAGTGCGTCAACAACCTCTGCTGTTTTTTTTAATAAAGAGGGGGGCCGACGCGGCACACGAAAACACCCTCTCCTTAAGACTGGGACTCCTTCCTTCGCTCTCCGAACTTCTTCCCTTTATGTGAGGGCTGGTTAATTGGCTTTGCTCTTTGGCGATAGGCGCCCCCAAGCGTCTAAAACATCAATGCTTTAGTAATCCCTGCGACAGCTACATTCTATAAAGATGTTAAATAAGCTACGCCTAAAATAATTTTTACTTAATGAAATAAAATGGGTTCCAATGCATTACTGGGGAAAGGCACTACACAAGTGTGTTCTTTAGTTCACTTTGGCTTTGGGGCAGAAAGCGCAACTACGTATGCTTGCGGTTATGGCGAGTAAAGCCTTGAGGAAGTCCTAGCAGGCATCAAATGACACTTTGACGCGGAAGGCGCCTTTTAATAGAATGAGGGCCTTGTCACTCCCTTTTGTTTATAGGAGGATAGCTCCATTTTTCCATTCTGCCGTTTTAGGCCTCATATTGAGTCATATAAATTAAATAGACAAAACTGCTTGCCATAAAGAGTAAAAGAGTAAGGGAGTCCTGGTCGGACGACGTCAGGATAAGTTTTCCTGGTTGGAGAAAACCGTATTGGGGACTCAGGTGATAGTGAAAAGCAATAGAACAAGCGAAATGAGTTGAAGGATAGAAATCACTCTAGCATCACTTTTGAGTCTATAAAATAGATTTCAAAAAAAGGAAAATTGACCTGTTTCATTAAGGAGACCTTTCCATCGGGCCTAGCAGAACTAGTCAAAGGAAGCGCTTTATTATCTATCTCCAGGGATTCTTCTATTCTCCGGCAGCGAGAAGACAGAGAAAGCAGGTAATTTAGCGTCAAAGTAAGGAGAGTCCTTTAGAGCAGAGGCCCTTGTTGGGCTTTGAAAATGGAAGAATTCTATATTTACCACCAGCAAATGCTGTTTTTTTCCTCTTCTCCCGGTCCAGCAGGCGTGGGAATTTCAGCTGACTCTGTCTTGGCCTGCGCCTCTCTTTCGTTTCGGTCCAAACCCCCTCCCCGAGCATCTAGAAAGGCAAACCATTCTCTGATAGGTGGGGCGCGCTAGCATTTTCTTACTTAAGCGAAAGAATGAATCTTAGGACTTGGATTTGAGAGTATGTTGATCAATGCCCGCATCAAATGGCTTTTCTGATATTATAAGAAAGAAGATCGTGACACATGGGACTGGCTTCTCTGCTTGCTCGCCCATATGAATGAGTCTGTGAAGTCTCTTGCCCCTCTGAAAAAAAAAAAGCTCGGAACGATCTTACGAGCTTTTTTGCCTATAATTAATGGGGCTTGTTAATTATTAACAACTGGAAAAAGTACCCTCCCGTACAAGAAATCTTAGTGAAATGATGTGTGACCTTTCTGGGACGCACTCTGCTCCATAAGTCTTAATATAGGAAAGGATTGAAATACATTACTATTACAGTACAGACAACCTTGGAGGGTGCTTATGAGAAGCGGGTAAGCGGCTTAGAGGAATTGGCAGTAAATAATTTTTTTATGACGATAGATCAACTGGAGGGAGGAAGAGAACAAGATTGATTGTCCTTGTAATTGGCCTGTAGAACTCGTTTTGTGTGTATGCATAAAGAAGGCTTAGTTGGTAAAAAACCAGTCTTTACATATCACCTTTCGTGGCTTTGGTGTAAGAAGTCCTAATTGCTCGGAAAGGCATGCCCCGGCTTCCCAGAGTGGCTAGCCCAAACAAAGTAACTTCACTACTAAGGCGCTTCTGGTTGGCTTATATCCTCTTTTGTTTTGATATATAAAAGTAAGGAGGCCTTTTTGCAGTAGTAGAAGCATTATATATATATATTTTCTTATTTTATCTGTAAATACAAAAGGTATCGATCAATGGCAACCTATTTTTACTAGTATGATCAACACCTTATTATTATTACTAAAGAATTAGAATTGAATGATCCTACGTAACGTACACACAGAGTGGAGTAGGAAGATGCGGACTTAATAAAAAATGGTTTCTACTGTGTTTATATTATTATATCAATAGTAATTGACAACACAAACTACACAAGGCCACTAGCAAATAAACTTGTTTTCATTTCAAACCCGCTAGTATATAATATATAGTTGCTGTGGCACTTACCAACAACGTCTTTGTTCACATCTCGGGAATGACTGCTTTCCCTTATTCGCGCAGACTCATTCGTAAAGAAATTTAATTTTAGGAAAAAGGGTTTAGGTCAAAAAAAAACAATAGCTGAGTACGATTACATTTATGATGAACGAGAGGCCTCTTCCTGCACTGTTCGTGGGCTAAGTTCTATATGCTATATGGATGTGGATGGAGACCAAACCCGTTAAAAGGACACTTCTGGTAGAAGCTCTTTGAAAGTAAGAATAATACCATAGCCATTAATATAATAAAGAAGAACGAACCTTCGTCGAGGCATGTTTTTTTCTTTATATTAGAAGGGTAGGCCACGACTACTTGTGCATCCGTGGGAAAATCACTTAAACATCGTTTTAGGCGTCAAGTGGAAGTAGAAAAAGTTTCTGAAAAAAAAAACTTGGGAGGCAGCTGGTGAGCCTCCAAGCACACGTGCCCTATCAATAGCATCTTAAATTATATAGTATGGGTAAGAGAACGAAAGCAATGCTTTATCCTCACCTATACCCGAAAAAGACTTGGTGAACGACCTTAAGCTTAAGAAAGATCCGGGCCCCATATTCATTTCCACAGGGTGTTGGCCAACAACGGAACAGCTGGATGAGTCCTTTCTATCTAATCCACCGGGCTCGGAAAAGCGAGACTAACCACACCAGCATGATAGAATTGTTCACCGCGCACGACAAGATTATCCTTCAGAAGTTCTTTTTTCTTCGGTGTAAAACAAAATAAGGTAGTCAAAGCGTCCATTGGAATTAACCACGCATGAATTCTCATTCTTTCTTTTTGCGTTCGTGAAGTTCTCCGGTTTCGTATCATCAAAAGATAAAGGCAGACTGTGATCTCAATTTCCTTCCCGAGGTACTGTGGATAGGGCAGGTGAAGCTTTCTTCGCTGACACCAATCTATTCACCCGGTTCGCCTAACTTAATTAAAAACTTCCATTCGGAACATCGTTATGCACCGTGGAAAGATAGCAGGGCCTGCCTCCATTAAAGCTTCGTCCGTTTCCATTTCATCTTCACCCAGAGCTTTGGCTGCATCCGTCGAATTTTCAATGCTCTCTTTCCTGTTTGTGGTTTCATGTCGAGTTCTCCAATGCAGCATTTCCATGGTACCAAGGCGTAGAAGGTCCTTTCTTCCTTTATTGGTATGGATTGGCTATAAGGTTTTATTATTAAGATTACAAGCCTTTGATTATAGGGATTATAGGTAGACCTCCCTTTCGATCATAATAAAAAAGTTTTCGCAACTTCAAAATAAATTTATACTTCTTCTTCCTTTAAGACGCTCCACTACGTCTTCTACGGTTTCGGTTAGCTCAACTATGGCATCTTGGTGGTCACCCAAAGCAACTTCCAAACGCGCAAAGCGAACATCAGAGGTTTCTTTTCGGTAGGTTGGTCGACTTCCCTGCAACCAGGACATTCTCTACAACACCTCTACTTCCTAAATATTCTATCTTATTAAAGCGATGAAAATGAAAAGAGGATAAACCTCCTTATTTTTCTTGAAAACCGAAGGAATCCGCCTTACTTTCACTTGCAAGTTCAGGCTTTAACCAATACTAAATACTAAAAATCACGATTTCTACCTCATTGAGAAAGGAACATCATTAACAGATAAGGGAGTTGTTAAGGTCAATTGATAGATAGAATCCCCATCTTCACTAGCGCTCTACTCCCTCTCCTCCTCCGAAAGGATCGAGCTCTAAAGAAAGAAACGAAACTAAGGGCCTTTAATTTGTTTTTTTTGTACTGTGACTTTGTATTTGCCACCCCTTGTGCTTAGAGCGATAGTGGGGAATTAGGGGGCGTAGCTTTCTTCATTGTCTATGGGCGGGCAAAACGGCTTATTCAAAGTGCCATGTCTCGATCATAAGACCTTACAACCTGCCATGCAACAGCTCGCTGCATCCTTTCGCTCGCTCAGTATACCCACCTATCCGTCTCATCTTCACTCTCGCTCGAGCCAACTTTCATTAAATTTTGCAAAGAGGTTTCTATCATATGCCTTTTCCGGTTAGAAAAAAAGAAACAAAAAAAGCCTGTTTTAAATATCCCGAGGAATTCACCATTAGGAATCTTATTACGAAGCCTGTATCCTCGTCTACTCGATGTGCCTAATCTCTCTTCTTTTCCTCGGTAAGGTAAGACCTTAATCTTCGGGGGTCATCCTCCGCCAGCGACTCTGCTTTTTCTTTATTTTTATAATAAGTTAAGGCTTGTCTTCACATGCATCTGGAGCATGAACAAGGAAGGACATTTCTCAACCAATAACTTACATCATAACGAAAGAAAGTCGTTCTCAAATATCTTTCTTGTTAAGGAAAGTAGGGTTTGATGCCTCGTGAATGGTACTCTGAAATGTCGAAACGGGGCTTGTGCGTATCCGCTTGTTGATTTAGTGACGAATGAATAGAGTAGTTTAATAGTCTTCTCTTATGCTTCCTTTGCTTTCTTCACAAACAAAGTTACGCGCCTCAACTATAAAATTTTATTTTTATTTATCTTTCTTACTCGAAAAGTGCTGTATTTGCTTCACGGACGTGCCTCGGTGAAGAATTAGAATCAAAGGAATGCCTCGACCCGCTTTCTTTCATTTCATGACTTATTTTTCCTCTTCGACATGGAATTGTTCTTCCGAGCGAGTGTGCTCGACGAGACGCTGAAAGTCAGTATTGCCAGTATGTATCAACTGGATGATGCCAATAGTGGCGCTCTAAATATGCGAAGGTACCTTTGTGTTGGAGTCATGAGACGACCTCAAACGACTCTTGAAGAAAGAATTATACCCGGGGAAAACCTATTTGCTAGCTCGAAAGAAATAAAAAAACTTGGAACATAAATATCATAAACATAAAGGCTCAATAAGAGATCATGTGGCAAAGGCCCTTGTTAGAGTAGGAATGCCCTCTCTGCAGCAATGACCGTGGCCGAGAGAGACTGGTCGACTATTACACTCAGCGTGAAGCTGCTCAAAGGAAGAGATTCCCTTTGTACTGAAGGGGCGCAGTGAGTTGGAGATTGTTATGAGATGTCAGTGGAACCGAACCCCTCGGGGGCTGACCACAAAGCGGATGTGGGTGACGATGATGAGGTAGGTAAAAGAACTTGCTTGCGCCCTTACTTCTATGCTATGCCCGGGTCGGGAGCCCGTCCCATCTGAGTAGGAATCGCGGTTTGACCGCATTGGCTCTTCTATGAATTTCCCACCCATCTCTCTCAGGATCGGTCTTAACTTTCAGAAGTTTGAAAGTAGGGTCTTAAATGACCGGGGTGGAGATTACAGATTCTTACATAGATGAGATGCTATTTGATATTTAATAAGTTACACCCGAATTAAAGAATAATTAGACCATGAATTGACAGGTGGATTCGTTCATTTGCTCCCCAAGGGAATTCCATCCTTTTGACAAAAGATCGTACTTCCTTTAAAATAGAAACATAATACTAAGGAATAACCTTAAAACAAAGTTCAATGGAATCAATCAAATAAATTCCTATCCGGTTAAAGCCAAAGCAAAAGTAAAAAGGTATCAAAACTCTTGATCCTAACCCTCAGGATGGGGCCGTGACCATTGAAGTAAAGATCTTGTCAGCAATACGCGTGGAGAAAGTAAAGAGAGGGTTGAAGCAGGGCCTCCAGCCGGAATCCTCAGACTAGACTAAGAAGCTGTCTCCAAGACGCGAAGCGAAGTTGACCATACACGAGATTGTATTGAAATGGAACTATGGACAAGGCCGTCCACCTTGAATACTTATCGTATGGTACCACAAGACTTAAAAAAATTTCTAAAGCAGCATACGGATGGGGCACCCGTGCTACTCAAAAGTTAAAAACAAAAAATGGGGAAGAAGCCAGCTGGAGAAGCACATACGTCATCTTAGACAAGTATTAAAAATCTTAAGAGATAATCAGTTATATGTCAAGCTAGAGAAATGTTCGTTCGCCCAGTTCAGCGAGAAGTCTCGTTCCTCGGCTCTGGGTCTCTTAAAAGGGTTAAAGCTTTTCTGCCTGCGACGTGAAATGGAAAGCAAGCAGGGTGTATAAAGTATGAAATGGCCTCAGCTATCAGCTGCCCGGCCTCTCTCTCTTAGCTCGGGTGAGTGGGACCAAGTAAACAATTCTCGGCAGTGGGACCGTGAAGAGTCAAAGTCCGAGACCAAAAGATGACTCCACGAGACTCTTTTTATTTAGTCAGGCAAATGGCATCACAGGCCAAAAAGACCTGAAAAGACCATGAATTCATATTTCAGAAACGAGATTAATTGGCCGAAGCCCGAACGGTTGTTCTCATTGTTCAAGCATTGGCAGAGGAAGATGAGGTGGAGCGTTGAAACGCCCCATTAATTAAGATGGCAAATTTGCTCACAAGAGATTATACCTTCTTTATGCCAAATCCATGTACAGAAGCCACTACTCTTCCAAAAGAACAATTTAAGTAATAGTAATGGGTAGGCATTCCCCGACTTCGCCAACGAAACGTACACAGACGGCAGGACGGATGGTTAGAATGCGGTTAAGGTTGAGGGTGAAAGAACAGCTTTAGCAGAAACAGGAGTTGGAGAATGATAACAAGAAGGATTCCCAGAGGTAGGAGATGTATCACCGGGCAGGGGCAGTTGCTAATAATAACGAAAACGACAGAGCTGCAGAGGGAGCGGATGGTGCTAGGCTAGATAGACAGAAAAGACTGGTCCTGCAAAAGCTATATAGAATGGGATATAGACTTTCCTTCCTTGCCCACCCCCCGACCTGACCTTTGCTCTGGAGCGAGTGAAATCTATGTAGCGAGTTTTTTTTAGTTTTGGGGTAAAAGAGGGGCTGACGTTTGTTTTGATGGCTTTCCAACTTGCTTCCTTTGGTTCAGAGAGGCTCCCACGAAGCAGGGTTAAATAAAAGCGCGGCTGTACTATATGTATATGCAGCACCAGGAAGATGTTTCAAGCGAATTGGCCGATCCGTAAAGGTATAAAGAAAGACAAAGGGTATCACCCGATCAGGATAGGGCGCCGATCCTTAACATAACATTTCATTCATATCTAGGTCAAACAGCGAGTCTCTGATGAATCGCCTTACGCAGGGGAAAGGTATGGCATTCAGGAGTGGAATCCGGAGAGAAAAAACTTTCTTAAAGACATTCGTTACTGATCTAAAAAAATCTTATCCCGAGCAGAGTCAGTAAGAATGGCACGAGTGGGGAGTTGGCCCTTTAATCTTTTTATCTGATTGTGAAGATGGGGGCTAACTGACCTAATGAACGAAGAGAAAGACCTTTCCTCTGTAGTCGAAGTATAAAAAATGCCCACTATCTTAGTTGCTTTCGCCGAAGTAGATCCAGCCGGATTAAGGACCTTCTTCTTTACGTTTACGAAATTAGAAATTAGTTAGACCAAGGTAGATCCTCCTCAAAGCACTTTCGCCAACTTAGGAACGATCCGTCTAGTTGCCTCAAATTAAAAAAGGAAAAAAGCTAGTATAGTAGAACAGAATACGTTATAACGTTTTGTAAAGGCCCACCCCCAGCGGAAAAGAAAAGCCGGTTCTGAAATGGTAATTCATATTGCCAGTACCATCCCGAGAGAAGGGTGCTCATCTCGACTATTATCATGGTACACCTATGGAAAGCCGGAAGTCAGACCCTAGAAGTAAGTATATTACCTTACTCGATTCGATCTGGACGCTCTTACGAGAACCCCGGTCACAACACCAGCAGCTTCGCGTCACCGGACCAACCAAGTCGATAGGGATGCAACTGCTTGTTAGCTCTTTTGAGCATCATCAAGCCTTTATACAAGCCTTGAGAAAGTTAAGAATCTACCTAGACTCCGGAGGATGTAGTGGCACTAACCATTCGGTGACTTCGCAAGAACGTGCCCCCGTTATACCTTGGTCGATGACAGCACTCATCGGAAGGTGGTAGATCTTATAATAATCTTATAATAAAAAGAAGGGGAGTCAGCAAGCGCACTAAAGTTCTTTGTCATATCCCTCGATGAAGGGGATCCCCTTAAGCAAATAGTATAGGAATAGGCGAAGTAGCGTTCAAAACCAGTTGGTGGCTTTCCCAAGACTACCTCACCGCAAACGTAATAACCCTCTCTTTATGTTGAGTCTTTCATTCATTCCTTCATTCGCATGCTCCGCTAATGAATGTGCGCAAACTAATTTCATTTTACAGCATGGAAGCACGACGTGCCAGCCAACCGCGATGAGTCCTCATATGCCGATCTTAGAACTAGGAGCTTGACTTCCTTGGTTGCATTTACGGGCGAAACACGCGCATCAGCTATTTCTGCTTAAGTAGACTTGGAGAACAAGTCTGGTCGAAGGTCGTGCCTTAAAGGAAAGCTAAAAGCTACTTTAAAATTAGGAAAGATGCGGCCTCACTCCCCTTATCCGCCGATGAGGTGTAAGAAAGAGTACTTAACAATACGATAAGCAGTATCAAGGTAAGCAAGGTTGTGTTCTCACGTGCCCATCCAAGGAGTCAGTCTGGTTCCAATCCCTTCTTCTCGTTATCGTTCGAATGTAAACAACCTTAACGCTGGGGCGCAGCCCTCTGTATTAACGTCATGTAGTTGAGTCTATCTCGGCCAAACCATCCATTATGCGACTTTCCAGGATACCCGCCGCGCTCGTCGCTTACTTTTTGTATTGTATAAAGTCAAGGATTTCCAACCAATAATGCTGCGCACGTACCAACCAAGGGAATTTCTTTTTCCAACGGGTGTTTCTCCGAGAAAGCTAGGTGGAGCATGCTACTCATGGGGTCGTACCATAATAGGTCTCACGAAATGAAGTAAAGAAGTGAGGTGGAGAAAGAGGAATAACCAGTAGATGCAGGTTCTAATCCCGCCCTCTCCCACTTGGTTGAGTCATTTCATATCTTGCTCGTTATATTATAAAACGCGACTTCTTTGTGGACCTCACCTGTTTTGTTAAGAAAATAAAATTAGTCCAATTCTAGTTCTAGCTGTGGGTCCACTTTTTTAGTTCATATCGGATCAGGGATCTCACACGAGGAGATATCGATCAACCCGCAAATTAAAGGAAAGATTCTATGTATTATTTTGATTAAAGTAAAGGAAGAGCTTGAGTCAGTCTTTCTTAATCTTAAGGGCGCTGGTGTTCATAAGACTGTTACGTTTGTGATTACGTGAAATGCTTCGTCAGCCGAATCCTCCGCTTCACCCCGAGCAACTGTCTTTGTCTGGATCTTGGTCTGACAGCTCCGGTAAATAGTGGTAATGCGCCACCTCATCCTATCTAAACGGGTGATCGGTATGAAATAGCTGTAGGAATGCGTCTTCGTGAGTGGAAAGATTTGAGGAATTAGCAAGTGATATATTCCTGCAATTTGCTTGTGAAATAGCCCGGAGAAAGAAAGGTGCACCTGCCATAATAGGATATCGGGCTAGTCTCCTGACTATGCTAAGTTAACAAGTGAGCTAGAGAGAGGAAGCAGGAAGATGCGTTGATGAATCTTCTGCCCGGTACTTGGATAACACAAAGGATCCCCTCGCATGTCTTTTGTTAACGGGATTGGTCGAACCTTACCTTTCTATGACCAAAGAATGGACCACTTTAGGGCATGTTTGTCACAAAAGAGTCTAGGTTTTTCCTATAATACAAAGGTATAAAAGAGAGAGACGCTGTTCTTTACGAGATCATTACACAGGTATCAAATCCTGCTTTTACTAATCTGTAAGGGCAACTGCTCGCGTTTTGTCATAAGACGGGGAATTTACCAATGAAGTCTTAGCCGGTTTTGGACGACACTGCATTTTTCCTACACTAGGTAGCATGCTTCTAGAAGGGCGGGTTGGTTATCACTGGTCGAGACCTCATATCTTGATTGACGAAAACCTTTTCATTTGGTTCGACAAAGTGTAGTAAAGTAGACTGAGGAACTGGCTTGTCCAATTCCGATGGGGCTTGTCCCGAAAAAGGGGTGACTTATCCTACATCAGGTTACCTGAGGTCTGTGCGCTCCTCCTACTACTTCCTATCTCTCTCCTTTCCGATTAACAATGAAGAAATATAAGCATAAGCAAAAGAGCGCTGCCTTAGTCGAGTAGCAGCTAATAGGTGGTGTTCAAATCAAGAATGTGTCTGAATGATGATCCTTTCTTTTTTTCTTTAGGGTCCCACTCCTTCCCGAGGTAAACCGTTCTCAACCCCCCTTTCTGACCGCAGCCGCAGAAAGTCGTTTTTAGCGTCATTATAATGCCAGAGGGGGTGAAGCACTGCATTCTTATTTATCAAGATATAGTCTTGGTTTTGACTTGCCTTTTAAGTATTAAGTAAGGAAGCGATTTGCTCCCGTTCAAAGGCATGATCTATTGCTTGCCGCGATTGGTCTCTTACGAGCGTACCTAAGTGAAGAGGGGGCGCGTGTCGACCTCTTTCGCGACTTCCCTTGGGAAGATTCCCTACTTTTACTTTAAGGGACTCGGTGCATATGGACAGATGGTTACTCTTTTCGAGCCATCTATTCAAAAGGATAGAGAGTGAAACGAAGAAAGATAGCTGAAAGAACTGGAATCAGCTGTCCCAGAGGGAACAGTTGAACATGAAACCGAGGTCGAAGATATAGTTGTTCTAGCTTTAGTTGATCATGGATAGAGGAGCATTTGAAAAGTTAAAAACTTTTGGCTAGGAATCACTTTTACGTAGTAATGATTTGGTAAATTTCTCGAAACTTTTTTTCAGTGAAAGCGACGTTTTGACGTTTAAATTTACTAAAATTGGGCGTAAAAGACAAGGAATTGGCTAATTGAATAGCATCCAGCACCCCCATCTCCATCATCAGCACCAACGTCAAACTCATCCACTACTTCTTGTCTTGATTCTCTTAAGCCGCTGTTCTGACTTACCTGTTTGCAAAAGAATTGGCGTGGCACAAAGGATAGAGCGGGCCGGGAAAAAAGAGCCGGAGGATGTTTGAGTTGAAGGCAGTAGATTCAGAAGGTGCAGTGGAGCAAAGCTCTAAAGTAAAGGAAGTCAAACCCGCAAACTTTTGTTGAAATTTAGAAAGGTAGGTTGGTGTCTTTATATTCCGCGTGCTTTGAGTAAGAAGCTAGTATGGAATGGAATAGTTTTAGCCCAATCTTTGCTTTGTAAAGCTTTCATCGGCGGAAGTTACTTACTTCTGATATGATTTTCTTATAATATGGAATTTCCTGAGAAAGTTCAACTGAAACAAGAATCAGAAGAGTCAGTCGAAGGGGCAAAGAAAGAAAACGGCCGAAACTTTAGCTGATGCTCCAACCAGAGATGGAGATGTTTCATTTTATGCTGATGAGGCAGTTATGCAAGGAACGCCCATCAATTAGTGCACACGAAAAAGACCTATTGCCACAGGTGCGGCAGGGATAAAGACGACTTCTCTATGAACGAGGAAAAGTTGACCGCCTTAAGAATTGAAGCAGAGTTAGGACTCATTTATCTTCACATCTCAAATTCAACAAAAGCATATAGATCGATCAAGCTGGGCATACCTTATGCTTATAAATTAAAAAGCATATATAATATAAAGACAAATATTATTCTTCGAATGGAGTATAGGCAACCAACCCCATCTTCGGATCCTTCTATACTATTACTTTTGGGTAGTCGATCCCTCTTATTCTTATAGTTTCTTTTTCGAACTAGCGCTTAACTAGTCAAGTCTCATTCCCATCTGAAAGAAAAGTAGCTTAAGCTTTATGTAATGCTCGTCAGATTTTTAGTACTGTCTTTGGCGAATCTAGGGAAGTAAGTTTCCAATCTTATGTTTAGTCTCCGATTTGAACCCCTGCGATTGCAGCTTTCTTAGTAGTCGATAATCCAAGGCTTGTTATAGGTCGAGTTCGATCCCTTCATTAGAGAAAAAAAAATACTCATCGTTGAAAGGTCCGCTCTGATTGCATGGTTCAGAAGAAGAGAGAAAGGAAGATCATCGACTGGGGGGGCAGCTTACCAGTCCAATGAACAGAGCGTAAGAAATGAGCTATCACAGTAAACAGGTAACGAGAAGAGTAGGGGTGGTTCAGACTAGAAAAGAAAGTAATTACAATCTCGGTTGGCCTAAAAATGACCTATATTGAGATTATAAATTCTCCTGATTGAATATAAAATATATAATCGAGAGTAGGTATGCCCCTTTAATGGTGTTGGGAAAAAAACCTTTCGCCCGCGTAAACGCTAACTTATTTAGTTTTACTAACCGAAAATCCTGCATCTGCTGTTGAAAGTGCTATCCCCCCGTCTTTCTATGTCTTTTAATATTGTATATTAGATTATAAAGCCCCTATATTTGTGCTTTATAATCTAAAGCTAGCTAAAGGTAAAGCCCTTCCTTATGCATATGCATTTCAAAAATAATATAAATATAGGAGGCTCGCACACAAAGTGAGCAAGGTAAACAGTCTTAGATAAGATAGAGGGGCCCTGTGAAACCTTACCCTTTTCATTTGAAAATAAGGATTTCTTAAAGGCTTTTGCCGGAAAGGATAGTCAGTCCGATTAACCCCCTTCTTCCGAAGTGGGATCAAGTTCCCGATGCGATGGCCGAGTGTTTTAAGTCAATCTTTCCACCCTATAATAGGTAGGGCGACCTTTCTCTCCACGATCTACTACCCGCTTTATCTTCTGCCTTTTTTCTGAGATAGTCTTGTCGACTTTGTCTTCATCCGCATCCGTTCCATTGGCACTTTTTTTGCTTTATTGTCCCTATCTACTTCCTTTGAAAATGAAATTTATCGCGGAATAGGGGCCTTGTTGTCTGGGTCCGCCCTGTCTGATGAAACTCTTTTGCCAGAAATCTGACTATAGGGGATCCGGTGTAAAGAAGGTGGTTTCGCTACGGGGTTCTACGTTAGGTCGGAGGTTACGAGCTATCAATCGAAAGTGAGATTGATATAGAAGACACAACCCTATAAAAAAAGTAAAAGAAAGAGGAAAACACAGGAGGGGCCGCATGACCAGGACGGGGTAGTTACAGACTAAACAAAAGAAGAAGAATCAGATAGGTATGACCAAGACAGAGTCAAGGAAGAATAAAAAGTAAACGTACCAGTAGGTTCAGTAGTGCCAGTGGATGCAGAAGCTGATGTAGATGGATAGAATGCCCTCATATATATATTTTTATTTTTAGATAGAATTTAAAAAGAAGCAGCTGTGCTTGCATCGAATTCAACCCTGACTATCTTTACTATAAAATACAAATGCCCCATAAGTTAGTATAACATAGGGACAACCCTCTTAATCTTTATATTGTAAAACCAATTCAACGAGTTTCATTTCATGATATTTGGATTTAATTCATTTAAGCTTCCGAACTGAGAGGGTTCTCGATCTTGTCCTGTTACTTAAACCCTCTTATTTATAATTCCGAAATTCTACCTCTATCTTCAGCTCCTCTATAGCCAGTTGCACCTTCCTCAGTTCTAGCTCCAGCCGAAAATAGATAAAATGCCTTGTTGAACGGTAACGAGAGGATTCAATAGAGGGGTAAGGGATGAAATTAACCGCATTATTATATTGATATTAAATATTAAATATTACGCGTCAGGAAAGAGAACATAAGTAGGGGTTTTATATTCATGAGCTCCAATCCGAAATCGTTGGTCTTAAGCCCTTTACATTTGAACCAAGGTAAGAAGATACATTCTACATGGACAATAAAATTTTACTCCTTTAAAAAGTTCTGATCCACTTTCATACATAAAATAAAGTCCGCACAAGCCACTCCTTTTGTTTTGGTTGAAGTGGGCCCCTCTTCTTTCTTACCTTTGTTTCGATCGATCAATCTTGTTAGATTTCCTCGCTATACTAGAACTAAGAAGGTAAAAGCATGGACGCTTCTTCGTCATGCCGTATTTTGAGTTAGGTTCGCAGGATAACATCTAAGATAGGGTATAGTAGCCGGTATCCGTACGAAGCGCGATTCACTATTACTATTAGTATTTCAGACCTAAAAAATTCGACGACACTAGACCTACGTTAAAGGTTAGAAGCAGAACGTAAATACCTTGTTTTTGCTTGAGCCGAAACGAAAGAAAAGAATCTTTTTTGGGGAACTCGAGCAAGAGGTCTTTCGCCTATATGCATTAGTTGGAATATTATAATATATAAGCAAAAGCCATTTAATAGGTCCATACTACACTACAATATGAAAAACCCTAAGGGATAGGCTCTGCCATTTACTCTTAGATGTTCCACTCGGAAGTAAACTCGCCTCCTGCTTCCGCTAGAATCAAAATTTTAAAACTTAATTACAGATTGCTTTAACCTCCCCGTACTCTGACCATTGAATGAACCACTTTAGGTTAGGTCAGTTAAAGCTTGAACTCCAACCCTAGACGTACTTGGTTATAGGAACGTTACCTCACATGCTACATTATCTTATATTATATTGCTGGTATTAGGTATAAAAGAAGAACATAGGGGCTATGAACACTGAGCTAAGAGCCGGCTCGCCAACATCAAACTCGCTCCTCACTTCTACATATGATCACTTGCATGTCGTTTTGAGAATCCGGGAACAGAACACAGGCTTAGTCTCTGATTAAAGCTGGTAAAGGGAAAAAGTGTCAACGAAGAAGCTAACTGACTCTAGATACGCGTAAGAAGTTTCAATTGAACCTATTTCATATGATGGTTCGGGTTGAAACCAACATCATTCCGATTACATACAATGGTGGAATATTGAGATTTCCAGTAAAACCTTCTCAAGCAACAGGAAGAAAAGGGGATGGATCCACAGGATCTGCTTCAGGTAAAGCATACTTTTTATCAACGCCCTCTTTCTCCTTCTGGGAATCCTTCTTCCAGTTCTTCCGAAGAGCCAAGCTGCTCTCCTTCTCGCATTAGCCCCAGCCGAATAGATGCTGCTTGCTTCTCTTTATACCAAAGTTGAAAGGTTTCAACGACAACATTTGGTTTTTGCTTCTTGAAGCTAAGTTCTTTTTGCTTCCTACCGGCTTACCGTAAAAAGACGAAAAGGAAGTCTCTATTCCACAGCGAACGAAGAAGATAATGCTTTCTTTCTTAACTCTCTGTATCTCTGAGGTAGTTAGGCCGCTGCTAGAGTGTCAAAAAAGAGCTATTTTCTGGACTTCCTTATTATATTATAATATAAAGTAGGAATAGATGCTTTCAAGACCAACCCGTTATAAAGAGCTACCTTATTTGTGAGCTAAGCGTATGCTTACCGAAGATATCCTTTTTGAGACTTTAGAC